>WAAE01004266.1:0-10662 GCA_013400495.1 Nicator chloris | reverse complement strand
GAGAAGAGAAAAAAAGCCCCCTCCTCTCCTCTTCCCTCCCCCCCCCTCCACCCTCTCGGTTTATAAAACCAGTAGCTGAGATAAATCGGAAGGGGGTGGGGAGAAGCAGCAGGGAAAGCTGAGAAAGATGCCAGAAAGGTACAGTAAATGGGCTTTATCTCTCTCTCCCTCTCCCTGAAAGTTGAGAGTGGAAAATTGCCCTGCAGAGGCCAGCTCTCGCCGACCACGCGCGGCGGCGGCGGTGGCAGCCGTGTGTCTGCGGCGCCCTGTGCGTGTCATCCGCCCCCGCGACGCCGCCGTGCCCACCCGGGGTGCCCGCGGCGGGGTGGGGGCTGGGAGCGGGCGGGGAGGGCTGGGGTCGGCGGGGGCAGCCGGAGCCTGGCGTGGCCGGGCACGGCGAGCCGCTCGCCTTGTCCCGTTTCGAAGGCCCCAGCTGTTGGCTGCTCGCTGCGGTGCCCTCCGAGACCGCCATGAATGGGTTAGGGGGTTTATGCATATGCGGGGGGGGAAGTTCCTCCCCCCTTTCTTCCCCTGTACCTCTCGTTGATGATTTTTTTTTTTTAATTTATTTTGGTTTGGTTTTGGATGTGGTTGTTTTTATTTTTCCTTGCTCTGCAGGCTTAGAGTAGCACGGGGGTGGATGGGGAGGGGGCCTGCCATTCCCCCACGATATGTGGGTGCATCAGGAGGGAGAAGGGCAAGGCCTCAGGGTCACATTCTCAAAGGCTGTGAGATATGATCTCTTCTTTAATATCTTCTTTTTTTTTGGGGGGGGGGGAGGTTGGCGATTGTTTGTTGTTTTTTTTTTTAACTGACAGCTGCATAATAGCAATGTGGGTGCACCAGCGAAGAGCAACCTAAAAATATTTAACAAAAAAAATGTGAGGAGGAAAATGGGGGGGGGGGGGAAGGGGGGGGATTAGCTTGCCCCTCCCTTCTTTGGTAATTTTTTTTCCGTGTCAGATTTACTGTTCACTTGAGATTTTGGACAAAGATGGGGGCAGTGGGTGGGCTGCTTTGAGTTTTGTGATATTATATGACTGGAGCAAGAGAGTAAAGCACAGACAATTAAGGATCAGCGCGAGGGCTTTGCTCATTCAGTCTGTTGAGGAAGCCGTCATTTTGTGTTAGTGTGTGTGTCTGGAGGAGGAAGGATAGTGACAGATAGATGCCTAATGTTGTGGTGTATTTGTACTTGCTAAATGCCTGCTCCAGGAAAGGAGGGCTTCAAAAGAAAGGGATGTGCGAAAGGGGGTCCTTCTGAAATTGCCCTTTGGTGAAGCCACTTCGGACTGGATTCTCGCTGCTGCGAATGTGATGTTTTGTTGCCACCGTGAAGGGGGAGGGCTGACAAACGAAAAGGGCAGATGTCAGGCAGGCTCCTTGCTGCCACCGCTCTGCCGACGCATCTCACCCCGATCACCCCGATGACCGGTGGTTTCTCTGCTGCTCTGGCTCGTGAAGCTCCTGTGAAAAACACCACGTCCCGACTGTCTGCAGGGCCAGGCTTCTCTCCACTCCCGGGTCACTTGGGTCCTGCTGCTGCACTTCACTCCTAAGACCCAGAGCACCTCTTGCTTTTGTAGTTATTTATTTCTTTATTTCAACTACTGGACCCTGGCTGTCCTCTGCCAATATGTTTCAAGGCTGATGAATAGCACCCCCTGCAGTTATAGAGCTGATCTTTTGTAGCACAGATGTGTAATTAATTGTGGAGCACTTTTGCAGTCTGAACAGGCAAGTGGATTCTTGGAAGACACCCATGTACTGCCACCTGCTTCTCAGAGCCCAAGCTCCATGGCCCTTGGGAAAGGGACCTGTTGGCCACAGCTTAAGAGCCTCTGTCCTACTGGAGTGATGTGAAACAGGATTCAAATCCAGGTCTTTGGTGGGAAACCAAAAAAGAGACAACCCCAAACCCAAAGCACTGCTGCACCACAGGACTCCTCTGCCTCTGCTCCAGCATGAAAGAACTTTTAGGCATTTTTGCATGTCTCTCCCATCACAATGGTGATGTTTAGGGATTTTTTTCCTTCTTTCTTCTCTCAGAGGGGAAGTAAGGATCTGTAAGTTTGTAAAGCACCTTGAAGATAAAAATCATCTGTGCGGAATACTGTCTGTTGGCTTGTCTGAGTCACTACCTAGCTTGCCTGGGAAGTGAAACCTAGAATCACCCCCGAGGCCACTTGGAGGATCAAGTCAAAAGAACCATTGAGGCACCCTCCTTTGGACCTCTGGCCCTAGGGAGAGTAGGAGGGGGGTGGCCAAGTGGACCGGACACTGCATGTGAGTCTGGGAGGTGGGGCGTGATGAGTGAAATGCACCCTGCAAAACTGAGGGCAGAGGACATTAGGGCTGTGATTTAGCTAAGATTAGATACAGAAGAGATTTTAAGCCTCATTATTTTGTCTGGGTACAGCAGGATTGTCCCCTACAGGGCTTTCCTCAGTTCTTTATCTACACCTGCTTTTAAAAGAGCAGAAAACAGTGGAGAAAACCCTTTCCTTTGATTTCTCTTCAGCTGGGGACAACTGTCACCCAGGACTGTAACTGTAGGTGTTCAGGTCAGAGGAGATGTGCATCACTTCAGCCCCATGCTAGGATAGGAAAGGATTAAATCTCTTTCCTAAGCAAAGTGGAAGGTCCCCAGGTGTCTTCTCTCAGGCTCAGAGACTGCAGTGGGAGAAGGAAGCAGGATCCAGCTGGGTAAGAGACCTCATCAAGAGGATAAAAGCATTTAGGGTAGAGGACAGTCTGTCTCCCTGAGCAGGGGAAGTAATCAGTGAGGATGTGCAAGGGTCTCTCAAAAACTCTAGGCAGGCAATGTGTGTATCAGAAAAGAATTTCCAGGAAGTGGTGAAGGGGAACGAGCTTAAAGTGTTAATGAGTTTCCGCCCCCCCACCCACTTCTGTTAAGATATTCCCTTTCTTGTAACCACAACTCTTTTTCGTCTTTCTTTTCTATGTGCTTTTTGGTTTTTTTGTTGTTTTTTTTTAAACTTGTGTCCCAATGAAAAGGACTGTTAAGGAAATCCCCTACTTATCACCTGAGGCTAGCTGCTGACTTACTGTTTCTCGAGATGAGATAATGCTAGCTGATTATAAATAGGGTGACTATCCTTTTTCATCAATATTAGGAGTAAGCTGACACCTTGATCTTTAGCCTGTGGAATGAATCACACTGTAAGAGTTGTTACTTTTGGAGAAAAGTAGTCATTTCTTCTCTCACATTATGCTCTCTGCTATGAATAGGCTTGGTCCTGGTGAGGGGATCCTTGAGCTGGGGGCAGGTACCCCAGGGAATGTGAAACTTTACCCTGGTGAAGTGCTTTCTCTCCACCAATGTAAGTGGTATGTCATCATTAAACCTGCGTTCAGCCAGAGCTGTCAGGGGATGACCTTGAGTACTGCAGCCCCCCACCCCCCCCAGTGCTGCTGCTTCTCATTGAAAGTGTCAGTGTTGTGCTAGCTTGTTTTCTTACTTGGAAGTTTGGGCTATTTCCTAAACTTTCTAAAACCTGTGGAGACTGACTGAGTTGGTAGGTCGACATAAACTGTGCTTGCTGAGGTGTCTGTTCTTGCTTCTGCTGTCCTAAGAAGTGCTGACCTTATTTTCAGAGCCCTAATGGAACTGACAGTATTTTGTTTAGGTCTAATTACTCACAGCACATTTACAGAAGTTAAATGGGAGACCTTCAGTCCTAATCGTCTCTCAGGACAAATGGGAGTGCCAGCAGGATTCCCATCTGCAGAAGATAATAATTTCAAGAGGAATGATGAAAGCCATGATATGTAAGCAGAGGTTTTGTTAGTTTGAACCTGAACTTAAGTAGACAACTGGAATAATTCCTCAAATCTTGAAACAAAACCAAGTTACTGAAGATTTTACTACATGGCTTGGACTCTCTAAAGATAGATTTGTCCAGCCTTTAAAAATTAAAGACTGATTTTCTTAACTGAGGACAGTTGTGTCTTTGTGTCTGTTACCCAATAGCTTTTAAAGCATTTTCATCACTAGGGTTAGGTAATGTGAATGAAAATATGCTACTTTTCTCCATCTCCAGATGTGTCAGTAGTGTTCATAAATAGTGGAATATGTTGCATTCAAAGTTGGAAGTTCTGTAAGTTCTCATGTGCCCTATCCTGATTTGGATTTGAGCGCAACTTTAAAGTAATGCAGGGCACTAAAATAAGATATTAATAGCTTTTGAAATGTAGAATTAGAGTGTTTGAGCATTGAATAAACTTTAATGAATCTCGAGATACAAAGTAATTAAAGTGGTTATGTTTGTAGTAGTTTTTTTCCCCTCATGTTTTGTTAGCAAGAGGAGATATATAAGTAAACTGTGGTGTAACCTTAAAAATATTTTCAATAAACCAATCTCTCAGATGAATCAGGACCAGAGAACATCACTATATATAACAAAAAAAAAAAAAAAAAAAAAAAAAAAAAAAGCACAGAAGTTGATTTCTATGACAAGAAGTTAATGAGATTTGATGCAATGTCTATCTTTAGTGGACCCTTAGGTTTCTACTACCCAATGTAAGCACAGACTTCTGACCAGATGAATATAGAAGGCTCTCTTGGTTTTGGTCCAGTCTGATGCTTTCTGCATTGGCCCCTTGCTGCTGCAAGCTCTTATGTGCTGTTTCATGTGCCTGGAATTCTGGAACGTGGTAGCAGCAAGGTGACTGGAAGAACTAAAGCTGTTGCTTCAGGGACACTTTTTTTCTCTCCTGTTGAGAGAAAAAAAGCTGAGATTCAACAGCTATTGCATGCATCAGGGAGGAAGCCAACAGGGAGCAAAGTAAGAATCAAAACCTTAGTTGCCTCTAAAATTTGGAACTATATGTTATGGGGATTTGAGCTTGTTAAGCCCAGAAATTCCCACTTGCCCGTAGGCAGAAAAAGCCACCTCAGCAAATGAAACCTCTGTAAAGGGCTAGCAGAAGTAAGAGAGAGAAAAAAATCCCTTTCTGTAAAACATGTTCAGGCAAGGCAGAGTTGGTTTTATGTAAGATCATTTAAAAAGACAAGTTCTAATATTTGAATTTCTACTTTTATTTAGATATGCTTAGCAATTCAGATAATGAAGAATTATTGATGGTCTTTCCTGCCTTGTTGGAGACAGTCTTGCTGGAGAATCATATTTGTATGGCTTTCTGTTTTAATTTCCACCTTTATTACTCTGGGCATCTGCATGGAAATGTGATTGGCTTTTCCTCAAAAGTTCAGTTTCTGTTGTTTCTTGCCTTTTTTGCTGGACTCAGATTCTTTTGTCTGCAGCATCACAATGACTTTCACAGCAACTAATTCTGTTCTGCCAGAAACAGCTTTTTGGCAGGAAGCAAAAGGAAGAAGCAGAAGAAGCAGAGGAGGTCTTGAGGTACAAAGATCTTATTTTCATGAATCAGCTCTTTGTAATGGGAAGATGAAAAGGCAGAAGTGTTGCAGTGTTTTAATTTTTTCTCCTGCTATGATTCACGCTACCTACCTTCAGCTGCTTTATCATTTTTCCTTCTTTTGAGGTGCTCCAAAGTCTTTCAATCCGTGTGTTGTTCTGTTGCAGGAAGGGGCTGTAGGACTTAACACGATGGCTTATGAAGACACTCCCAGTGTCTGGAGGAGAGCAACTTCCAAGTGATGCACCCAAGACATGACCATCAGTATGCTGAAAATCTGTGCTTGTCCAAAATATTTTCCAGCAAGCACAGATCCTTTGGTCATCTTAAGGCGAAAAGTTAAATAAGTTAAATATCAGTGGATTAATTAGAGGAGAGCCCTGCCTGTCTTTGTGCAGTTCCTTGGGAGATGTCTGATACTGCTTCTCCCTTGTGTAGGGTCAGGGATAACACTTTTTATCTGAAGTTAAGTGTAAAGGAAATAGGAGGAAGGTATGGGAAATCCTGGGGCTAGGTAGGAAGAGAGGTAGAAAATGTTAATGAATGTAGCCGTGCCGACGTCCTTCTTGGAGAAAGAGAAACAGGTGAGCTGCCCTTGCTTTACACTCACTTAAAGATGTAGCTGTCCCACCGTGAATATAAGTTTCAGTCCCTGGTTGCATGACCTGTAGGTGCCCAATCTTGCTGTCATGTTTTGTATTATCTATCTTCAAGGTAGTCACTAATGCCCATTCCCGTAGCATCTAAGAACCTCTCGATGAAAGCTGTAAAAGTGCAGTGGTAAGCCTGTGCATGACATAAAATTGTGTAACAGGGGAAAAGATTAGGATAAGGGTCATACTTTGAGGAGACACGTGCCATGTCTGTGAGAAATCTGTGTGCCTGACTCTGCGGAGGCTTCACCTTCCTAGTGCTGCATCAGCAGTTTTTCTTTCTTTTGTAAAGAAGAAATCTCTCAGAGGACCCCACCAGCTGCATTCAGAAATCACGTTTCCTCTAACAAACACTGGAGTGCTCTGAGCCTTTCTAGCATGTTACCTGCAAATTTGTTCTCGATCCCCCATCCTGTATCACTTACTGTCCTCCCCCCAGGCAGAGGGGGCTCAGGGGGTGTGTGAAGATTAGAGGTGGTTGAGGTCAGGAATGGTGTCATCCTTCTGTTCCTCCTCCCAGCTGCTGATGTGTGCTTCTGGAGAGCCACACGAACTGAGTAATTACTGAATTACGGCTAGATCAGAAGTGGTGACCTCAAAGACAGAAGGAGACTCTCCATCTCCATTTGTCAGTCCTCTTGGGGTCAGAAGGACAATTTTTCACTGGGATCTGTGAGAGAGGGGAAAGGGAAGTCCAAGGTAAGCCTTACATTAAGGCATAACAGGGAAGAACGTTTGCTTTAGCCATTGCAGAGTTCATGTGCAATAAGATGCAGCATTGCTTGCATGTGTGTAATGACAGCAGCACTGGTGGGACCAGTGGCACTAACCTGGAGGGCTACTCAGGGGACTTTATTTTGCTCAGAATCTCCCATCCATCACAGAGGAGAGTGCCAAGTCTTGATGCCATTTTCCTGCCTTGTTTGTGCCTTTATCCTCAAAAGCATTTTGATTAGGAGATGGCAGGGAGGATTTCAGGGAGGAAATGGGTAGGATTTGGAAGGTTTCTGTTGTGGTAGCACCATAGTGGCTCTGTACAATTATGACCGAGCTGATTTTCTTGCACTAAAAGCAGAGACTTCAGTCTTTCTTACGACTGTGGTGTAGCACATCTGCTGAATTTATAGCACTTACTCTTGGATGATGGAATGTATTTGCTGGAAATTTACATTCAAACCTGTTTAGTTTGTTGTGTTGATTGTAAAATTGATCCTTTAAGGGTTTGGGGTTTTTCTGTTTGTAACTATTTTTGGCCTTGAATCCCTGAGTCTTTTTCTTCTTTTCAGAATCGAAGGGTGACAGCGTATAGATGCAGCTGAGGACTTTACCCTGAAGTAGAAAGGCTTGCATAGGTGTTAGATTCCCACCCTGATTGTGTGTGTGGGACTGTAGCCCTAGTAGCATGATGGGGTTACTTTCTTCATTAGTCCTAGTAATGTTTCATTTATAACAGTTTTTTTGTGTGTAACTGACGGTGGTCAAGTAGGTAGATGTCACTGAATGGCCAAGTCAGAAGGTTGAATTTCTTTCTTCTGGAAAGAAAATGAAATGTTCAGTGGCAAAGAAAAACTTGGCAATGTGAACAAGGTGTACTAATGACAGTGGTTTTTCATCTGGAGTCTGCAGACAGCCAAAAATTAGTTTCTGAGAGAATTAAATTATCCATTAAGCTCAGTGGGGTTGTATGTTGAAACGTGATATATCACTTGGAGAGCTGCAAAGGATATGGCGTCTCTACTTGCATGATATTTAACTAATATAAGTTTGATAACTTTGTTTACATTCTGCACTTATAGTGACCCTGTGTATTACCAGTGATGCTTACTGTAATGCAACAGCTGATGATGGTGTGACAATTCCCTGTATTTATAGCGTGAGCTCTTTAAAAACTTCAGTTCATCCTTCAAAATCAGCCATATTGTTTTCAAGCTTTTAAATATTTTAAAAAGCAAATAACTCCTTTTGTATTTCCCTTGTAACACCTATAAAGTAGTCATAACGGAGATGGGAAATGCTGCTCTGCAGCAGACTAGAGATCGAGATACTTAACTCTGTGAATTCAGTTATTTTTGGTCCTTTGAGAAATGTTTGACTTGGGAATGGTTGCTGTCCTTGTATTTTTATATGCATTTTTGAGCATTTTACAAAACTTCTGCTATTCACGCTGCAGACTTCATTTTAGACATTAGGTAAAAAATACCTTGATATAACAAGCTTATCTAGATAAGCTGTGCTCTCATGTATTTATATATACCGAAGGGTTTTACCTTAAGGTAAGTTTAAGTTTAGCTTAAGTTAGAGTGCTCTAAGCACTCTTACCTTTTAAATCTACATAAAGGATTGACCTCAATTGATGATTCACTTCAAAATCAGAAAACAGATAATGGAAAACCAAATTATAAAAATCTTATCAAGTTCCCGCACCCCATTACAGCTTTTATCACAGTCCTGAATCCCCAGGGGGAATGCTGCTCTAACCAAGCTCTTAGCATGCCGTGGCAGTCAACAAGATTAAGGCTGTTTCTGACGAGAGCAACCTTGCGGTTTGTCATGGTAAATGTGCTGTTGGAGCCTCTTCTCCAGGGGAAGGGAGTGATGACCTCCTCCTCCTGTGAGCGAAGCACCGTGCCTGAAACAGCACCTGTGAATGGGCAGCCAGTGCCGAGGAGAGCAGGGTGTACTGTACTATGAGAGCACACAATAAGGCAGCACCTGTGTGCTCCAGCTGCAATTTCCAGGGAGCTGATGCAGAGCACATCGCAGTATTCTCATCTGAAGGAGATAAGGCATAGATCACAGCAGTAGACTTGTCTCAGAAAGGAGCCCGTGCCTCTCAAGTCCCAAAACAGTGAGCAGAGGAGCAGGCAAGCCTTTCCTAGGTGCTCCAGGTGCACGATTGCCTGACCAGCAGCTGGGGAGTCCCTAACACCCACAAATTGTTAACTTGAAAGACAAATGGTAGAAGCACATGTAATTGTTGTCTGCTCTGGTTGTTTTCCCCAGACTACTGGCATCATTTTAGGCTTACCTAGATGGAATTTCAGCCAGCCTCCAAATTATTTTTGACAGGGAATGCATGGTATGAGATGTGGTGGTTCGTATTTATTTTTCATAGAAAGCAAGTCACCTGTGGAGGAGCCATTAGTGAAGTTGTCAACTGGCTGTGCTTACAACACAGCCCTTCTTCAGCAGTTCATTGCCTTTTGGATGAGCTCTGAGCAGAGGCCTTTTCTTGGAATATGGCTTGCTGAGGATCTGGGAAAGAAAGCTTGGGAAACAGGGCAGTTATTGAAAGTGTCATATCTGCTTAGTAAAGTTCCTGGCAGAGCAAGTTTTAAATGATGCTTGAGCTTTCTCTGCGCAGCACGTAAGAGCTTTGCAGACTGCCAGCCCTACTGCGTTTTCACGTGAAATGTTCTGAGTGGCAGATGGAGGAAACTGTAATGTCATATAGAGCTTCCTTTGCTGCCATACAGGCTTAAGTGCAGGAGGTGATGATTTGACAGGCACTGCATCCTTGCTCTACCAGCCTCATCCACCAGTCTCCTTGCCCCCTCGCGCTCAAACCCAAAAACTATTCTGAATAATCTGAAAAAAGCTTAATTGTCTCTCCAGCACAAGTGCAACTAGACACACAGGACTATATGTACAAATGCAAGGCCAGTGGGGAGTCGGAGGGCTGGAAGTGCCACTTCTGATGGTCCGAGCGGCTCTGGGCTGGCAGTGCGCACGCAGGAGGGCTGCGGGGCAGGGGAGCCCGGGCACGGCCGGTGCTGCTCCGGCCGGGCGGGGGCTGCGGGGGCAGGACAGCCCGGGCACGGCCGCCTCCATGTTGTTTCCTGAGATTCCCGCGGCTCCGCCGAGGCACCTCCGATTCGGGGCTCACCCAGCCCCGGCGTACGGCCCGACTGCCGCTTCGAGGTGTGCTCCAGGGCTCCGGGCCGGTGGAACGGCGTCCCGGCCCCGTCGGGGTTCGGCCGCCGCTGTCCGCGCGGTGCCTGGTGGGGAGGCCGGGCAGAGACAAGTAGGCAACGGAGCAAAAGCCGGTTCTTAAAATGACTTGGGGAGGGGGAGAGGGGCGGTATTGATTTACGAGGAGAGGGAAATGTGAGCTGCGCCGGTGCCTGTCCAGAGGGGCGGAGGGAGCCCGGTGCCCTCCGCGGGGGCGGGGTGGTGTGGCACGCGCACCGGGCGCGCCTCGCCCACGTGCTCCGAGCGCGCGGGGGGAAGCAGGGAGCAGCGTCCGGTGCGCGGCTCCTTTAAGCGGGCGCGTGCTGGTGGGAGGGGAGGTTACTCCCTCACGCAGCGGCCCCCGCCTCGTGCGCGCGCGCGCGCGGAGGCACGTCCCTGCACGCGGGGGCGCGCGCGCACGCGCCATTCTCCCTCCTCTCCATCCCTCCCTCACCCGGCTGGGACTCGCCGCCTCGCGCCGCCGTTCCCGCTGGCGCGCGCGCTGTCTCCACCGCCGCCCGCCACCATTGGCTGCCGGGGGTCAGGTGACCCCGTGTTATTTCCTGTGTGTGTGTGAGGTGTGAGTGAGGGGAGGAGGATGGAACCGGACTCCCCCGCGTCCCCGCCTGTTCCCCGGCCCCGCCGCCCCGGCTGC
>WAAE01004265.1:48769-60169 GCA_013400495.1 Nicator chloris | reverse complement strand
ATTTCCTTTGGAAAGGATGAACCTGTTTTAAATATAATTTCTGTTAGATATTTCTGTAGTGTCCTACTTTTCTTGAGTTACTAACCAATTTACATCTATGCACATTTTGGAAGACTAAGTTCATTCTTCTGAAGTGTGTTGCATTTACATGAGGTTGTTGAGTCTTGGAAAACATTTTACTGTGTATGATGGCATTGCAATTAGCTGAATGCTGCTCATAAGGCTAATTGCTTATGAATGTCTTTCTTTTGCCTGTCACTCAGGACAGAAACAAGGGACTGATTTTCTTGCTGAATGTAGTATGCCTACAGTTACTGTATGTCAAACATGAATTGCACTGAAGTGCCATCCCAAACGCCCCTCTCTTTAATCCACAGTTTATATGCAAGATATTTTCTCCAAAACCCAGACATCAGGCTAGTTCTTATTTTTTTAAATTTCTGACGTGTCAATTTGCAGAATCAAAAGTGTTGAAAGAGATTTCAGTCTTAGCAAGAATGTAGTAAAGCTGGTCTGTTCAACATTTCCTGTCAGTTCTTTGCTGCAGCGTGCTTGCTTACATTCTCTGTTCTTGGTTGGGAACACTCCCAAAAGGAAATGTGAGGAGTCTGTCCAACAACTTGTCTATTTCAGAATCCACATCCCATTTTGCAATTTGGTTTTTTTTTTTTCTGTAATGGTTATTTGGACTCTTACAATAGTAAGGCATCAGGGAAGAAATCCATTCCTCAATCTGTTGCAAAAGAACCAGGAGGGTGCTGTAGGTGTAGGAATTCTGAACAGCTTTAGCAGAGGGATCCCACGGGGTGCAGTTTACTTTCCATAGATGTGAGTGGATGACTTAGCATTACAGGCCAATTGTAATTGTGGCAAGGCTTTTCCTGCCAGTACTGTGCAAGCTGGTTATTCTATTAAAAGAAAATCCATGTAGTTTACAAGTGCCTCAGTTTATAGATGAATCAAATTTTGTATTAATCAGTTTTGATAATGCAGATTATAGGCACATGTAGGAGCATCTGCTTCTATTTTGTTTAGTTGGAGATTATCCCTTAATCATGCAAGGTCCAGGTGTGCATTTTCAGATTTGTTGACTCAGGAAGGTGGAGATAGTATTAAAGGCCAGTCACATTATGCTGTAGTTACATTTATGTTGTTGCTCCTCTGAAGAATCGAACCACTCAGTGAAGAGAATGGCAAGAAGAAATGTCCTCATTACAGGTTGCTCCTCAGGAATTGGACTGGCATTAGCTGTAAAAATGGCAAAAGATGAACAGAAACGATTTCAAGGTAACAATCTATCTGTTCTTTATTCTCATAAAAACACTATTTGACATGGTGCTGGTTTTTTCTCTGTGATTTAACAGGTAGTTGTATTCATTTTAGTGGCTTATTTCTGGTTCATTTCCTCTTCTACTGTCAGGAAAATATAGTGAAAATATACTGTTTTCTGTAAGCAGTTGATATTTCTGTACCTTTATTGAAATGGAACAACTATTGGAACTGAATAGTGTACACACACACACACAATGAAAAAAGACAGTAGTACAAAAAGAATAGCTGAAGATATCTGTGGTATTATGCTGCTCTGGGTATGCATTCACAGCTGTGGTTAGCTTTGCTTCTGGCTACTCAAATCTGTACATATACAGGCCCATGCTCCTTTGAAGACGAAAGCAATGAAATTAGGTAAATAGTTTCTAAATTTGCAATTTTTCCCTAAAGCACATTTCATTATTCTAAGCCTGTGTAGGCAGGTGAATAAAGGGGCTGGGATTTGTCTTATTGCTGCCAAGCAGGGTGTTTGCTATGATTGAAAATGGATGGCAAGGTGGCAATCTGTGGCAATTCAGTCTCTCATACTTGCAGTGTTTTACTGCTAACTGGATACAGATCTAGAGCTTTTTGAGCAATTATGCTACAATAATAACTAATTTAAATTTTGAGAAGTAGCTTACAAAAACAGACATTTTTTCACCCTGAGGAAGTATGTCTTCCACTTTTTAATAAAATGATTGTTGTCCTGCTAATTATTGTGGTGCTGATTTAAAAAAAAGTGAAATCTGTAATCCAAAATTAGGTTTTGGGTACCTAAAAACAATCTAGTGGCATCATTTCATATCTGTTTTTTAATATTTTGGTGGTAGTATTATCTTTATACACTGCATGTTCTTCATTATGCATAGCTGTTTAATTCTTCTTTTGAATTTCTTGAAGATTTCAGAACCAGACTGGGAAATTAACGACAATATATGTTGAAAACAGAATCTTTTAACTTTTAGTTTTTATCTGGTTTCTATCACTGATATTTAAGATATGGATGTAGAAGCCTTGTTCTTTAATATTTCTCAGTAAGACTAGGACAGTAATGATTTTATTTCTGGTGTTGTTTCTGGTGTGTTGCAGTGTATGCCACAATGAGGAACCTGGCCAAGAAAGGGCCACTGGAGGAAGCTGCAGGTCACAGGCTGGGCAAAACCCTTGAAATTAAACAACTGGATGTCTGTGATGAACAGTCTATCAAAACTTGTGTGAATAGTATCCCTGACAGAAGGATTGATGTCCTAGGCAAGTACAGGATGTGTGTGCTATGAACAGATACCAGATTTCTAGAAAACATTGTCTCAAATACCCTGGAGAAGTTTCACTAGTGTATTTTTTAAATCATCAAAGTAATAATAATGACACAGTATATTTGGTTCGAGATTCTTGACTTCATGCAGACATAAGTGGATTAAATCTCACCCTGCTTCCATGAAGTAGGGAAGCTTGTTTTCCCTGTTTACAAAAGAGAAACCTGATCACGGGGAGGTGTCTTGGATAAAACAATACATTTTTTTAGTAAATGTGAGAAATTTTGCCTAAACCAGCACCTTCATGAACAAGACTTTCTACCCTATTGATGAAGCATTGCCCTTTTTACAATGAAGGTAACACCTGTCTGTGCTAAGAAAGCAACAGCATTGGGAATTAGCAAGTAAAAGAGCAAATGCCAAAAAAAAAAGGATATTGCCATTTTGTATTGAGAATTGAAAGTGTACATTACAAAACATTCAGCAACAAGTGTTTTCATACTGTTTTGCTAAAAATAAATAGTAGCATCTTAGTGGAAATGCTTACACCATCAGCTATTAAATCTTACCTACTAGAAAATTATGGACCTGCCTTTTTTCTGATTAATTATTAAAGTGCTTAACAACTATTTCTGCAAAATTTATTCTGCTCTAATTTGATGTACTACTTCTAGAGCAGAATGCCAGTCATATCATCATTCCCCACTTATAGATCTCCAGGAGGCAAATAAAAATCAGTGGAGTTGTGTGTTTCCGTTTGTTTATTTTGTCGGGGGCGTTACTTCCTCTTGAAGATGTATGAATGTTAATAAAATAAAAAACAGACCAAAATGTGGCTTGGTCCATCACTTTTTGAAGATGTCTATTCATTCCTATGGGTATTGGCTGTAGCTTCCAATTCTTAACACTGAATTATAAAAAAATACAAGTAATTCTTGACTCATTTTCCTGTAATCACTTCACATTTTTAAAAAAAATAAACTAATCAGAAATAAATTAGTTAAAATGCAAAAGAGCAGCTAGTTTAATTTGATAAAAGCACAATTAAAAATAAAGACATATGGAAATGTCAAATGTATTTGGAAAGCTTTAGTGACTAACATCTTTTAATCCTTTCTTTAAGGATTATTTAGGATCATTTAACCCTTAATCCTCACGCTCCTTTCAAATGCTTTCCAGTAACAGTTACAAGTTTATGGAGGTTTTTTGTTGCTGTTGTCTCCCATTTTGTGCAGTGAGCAATGCTGGAATGGGGCTCATTGGACCTATTGAGTGTCAGACCATTGAGGAAATGAAAACTGTGATGGACACCAACTTCTTCGGCCTGGTTCGACTCCTGAAGGAGATCTTGCCTGACATGAAGAGGAGAAAGAGTGGGCATATAGTGATAATAAGCAGTGTTATGGGAATACAAGGTAAAGTTGGGGTTTCTGTTTGCTTGAACTAAGAGTTCAGTATTCAAAATCCAAAGCTTTCCTCTTTTTAGGGAAAAAAAAAAAAGGCAGGAGCTGGCATATCTGACTCTTGTGCTTTGTAATGCTGAAGTTCCAACTATAAAAAGCACCTGGTGGGTTTTATGCTTCCAGGTAGTTTGTTACTACACAGCTACTCTCACAGCATTTTAATGACAAAACCTGCAGGGTAAATTGCTTTAGAGTTTTAATTTAAACTCTGTAATTTAAAAAAAAAAATTGTTGTATTTTTATTATCTGGAAAATAGGGCTTAGCATTACTTTTCTCTTTCCTCTTGGAAAAAATTATGGGAACAGGCAAACATGCTTGCACAATAATAATAGAATAAAAACCAATCCTGGACAACTGTAGCACCTTTTTGTAAAGTTTCTTATCTCACAACACTCAAGAGTCAAATTTTAGTGACAGATAATGATATTCCTACTCTCATGTCCCATCCTGTCTGGCTGGTTTTTTTTCCATTTATTACAGCTATGACATTGATCTTACCTGGATTATTCTGGTGAGCAAGGGTCCTCCATCAAACTCCAAGAATTTGTTTTTTAATACAACACTTACCCTCCACCTCAATGGATTGATGTAGTGCTTTTTCTAAATCACTCAGATGCAAGCTGGATCTCTTGCATAATTGTATCTCCTGCGTTACACTCAGCCACTGTGTTCACCTAGACCCTATTAAAGTCTTGCTGATAAATAATGCAGATGGTACTATATGTACAGACACTTTCATATCTTAGACTGCAAAACAATATCATCCAAGGAGACACAGCATCAGCATGGGGGAGGAAAAACATTAGTCAAGTATCTTTGCTAGACTAAGCAATTTTGAGAACATAAGCAAAAATTAGTATTTAGATTCAATGCACACAAAGATTTTTCTAATGTTTTCCCAGCAAGACTGTAGAAATTTTGGGAAAACACATGAGTTCTTAAAATCAAACTACTGGTATGTTGGATAAAATCACATTCTCAGGATGTTTTGTTTGTACCATCAGGCATCTTATTTAATGATGTTTATGCTGCATCTAAGTTTGCTGTGGAAGGATTCTGCGAAAGTTTAGCTATACAAGCACTCAAGTTCAAACTTCAGTAAGTATTGATCCACTGGTGTAAATGGCATTGATCCACTGGTGTAAATGGCATTGATCCACTGGTGTCAATTGTCTTTTAGATAGTTTAAAATGCATTCAGAGGTAGGAAAAAAAATCTTTAAAGCTTGCTGCTAAACAGACTGAGAAGCCCTTGAAAACTGTACAAAAGGCATAGGAATGCCCACACTCTTCACAATATCTAAGCAAATAAAAAGATCTAGATGTTACAAGAAACATGTTCTCTTGAACAGTTCAAGGCTATTTAGCTTTGGATAAAATACAGTTCATGTAACGCTTCTGGAAACAGATTCCTACATACAATATCACTGGAATAAAATTATAATGTCAGCCTCTGATCTTTCCCCTTAGAAAGGATGATGGCCTTCCTAGGCAATTCAGAGATAAAAAAGTTCAAGGGCTCATCATAGAGACTGAGCAAGTGCAAATCCATCAGAACGTTACACAGGGTGAGATACCTGTGATGAAGGGAGGTGGGAGGAAAGTGGGGGGTACTATTCCTAACATTTTAGTATTTAACAGGCTGGTCCTGTTCATCATCTGTGGGACGTCAGGTTTGATTAGTCATGTGTATATTCACACCCATGGAATTCTGCTACTACTCTTTGTGCAAACTCCAATAACTGGTAAATGTCCATTGCATCTCTGTGTGTCTAAGCATTTAGGCCTTGTGGAAAAGAAAGGTGCTGTTGTGGAAATTTCAGAGATGGAACTGTGATTCTGCAGATTGCTCTGCAGAGTTTGGAGGGATTTAAAAGAAATGTAATGATACACAGGATATACCACAATTCATAATGAGATTTCAAGAGTATAAGGCACAGCAAAAAGGAGGTTATAAAAGGAAGTATAATAGGAAAAATTCAAGGTCTAATGGGAAGAGTGATGCAAGAGAAAAGGCTTTAATTCCAGCAGTAGCTGGAATTCTGCTGTGAAGGTCAATAGTGTGATTTAATTCCAAAGAAGAGCCTTTAGAACATCCCCTGAAGAACTCAAGTCTAATAAGAGGCCCGATCCCAAAGAGTGTTTTGATAAACACAGTGGCAGCAAGTTATTATTGCCTGAGAGGTTCTTCTCAGAAAAGAAAAATCTGACCACTAATTGTATTTCAGTGATTTGCTATAATATGCTACTGGGCAAAATAAAGATTTTTATCTGTCCACCCACAGTAAAATTCTCTATGTTGTATTTTATTATTATATAGTGGTGGGATCTTAAATTATGTAACACTAACAGCTTGACAAATAAAATCCATGTTTGGGCAGTTCCCCCATCTCTTTCAGCTACTTCTAGTATTATCATGAGAAACAAAGAAACCTACACAGCATTTGGTCCAGAAGGTAATGAATTTTGTTACCATCCATTATTTTTTTTAATATCTGGTAAGTCCTTGTGAATAAATCACTCTTAGATTCCACAGCTGCGAGACAGCAGGTAACAATTGCACTTATGTCATGAATTAAGTTACAGCCCTTCTCTGACAATTAAACTATGCAAATTTCTACTACTGTATGTGGATGGGTAGGAGGAGCAGGACAGCAGTAACACAGTATGGATTGCCTTTACAGCAGGTACTGTTATTTACTGTTTGCTAGTGCAGCTCTTCAATGTTCCTTTTGGAGAGGGATTGAGGGGTGTATTTTCCATGGAGGATAGTCAACAACCAGTTAACCTTTTTTTGGTTTTTTTTTTGAACAGGTTAAGTTTAATTGAACCAGGCCCAGTGGTTACAGAGTTTGAAAGAAAAGTGTTTGAAGATGGAATGAAAATGGATCTTTCAGCTGCAGATGAAGAAACAGCTGAGATGTTTACTAATATTTACCTTAAAAATTACAAACAGATTTTCCAGAGCCTGGGACAAAGTGCTGAAGATGTTGCAGAGGTAGCTCATCAAAAATTAATCTTCTTTTTTTAAATTTTTTTTCTTTGTAATTTATGAATGCAGTGGTTGGCTGGAGGGTTTTTCTGGTAGAAGCATCTGATTTAATTGAATGTAATATACACAATTAAAAAAGTTTTTTTAAAAATTCAAAAGAATTTTCAGAGTTTTAAACAGAAGTCTACAAAATACTAAAAGAATGTTAATTTGCAGTATTGAAGACAGCTATGAATTGTAATTTAAATACCACTGAGATATTAGGTGCCCTTTACATCCTCTGGTGAAATCTGAATATTCTGCGTGGTTACCATACATCCACCCAGAGTTCCCAACACTGGTGAAGCTCTGTCCTTTCCATATCATTCCTAATCCCTCCACTAAGGGAAGTTCACTCAGCCACCCCAGGCCACCAAGGCACAATAAAAGAAGCATGGATGTTTCTGGTATTTGGAACTTCCTGCAGGAAGACAAGTTTAGGCAAGCTGTGAGAGGGATGATGATGTCAGGTGTTTGCTGGTAAGGAATAGCTTCAGTGTCAACTGAAGATTCCCAGATCTTGCTGCAAAAGGCACTGTCCTGATCCTTTCCCAGTGAACTGCAAAAGACAGGATCTACCTACTGTGGGCATATAAACCCACAATAGTTTGGAAGACTACTCAGGATACTGAGGTGTCATGGCATAGAGAAACAGAGATAGAACTAAGAATAAATAAGAAATACTTCTTATGGCCTTTAAATATTTCAAGAAGAATTTCTAATGATGTTCTCCTAAAACTATACACAGGGTTTTAGATAATTTACAATATTCTTCCACTTTTCCACAGTTTAACTGAAAACTGGGTTTTTACTTTACTATCTTGGTAAAGGTTCTTTAAAAATACTATTTCTCCTTCTCTACAGCATACAGTAAAGATAATTCTTGCAGAGAATCCACCTTTTCGCCATCAGACCAACACCTTGTACACTCCAATGACAACTCTGAAGTATGCAGATCCAAATGGAGATCTCCCCATTGACATATTCTACAAAATGGTTTTTCAGCATGACAAAATCTTCAGTGCAAGCCTCAACTTCATCAAATTGCTACGGTGGAGAAGCAGAAAGAGCTTTGACCTGGGAAAACCCTCACAATAAGTATGAGATTATACAGTGCAAATTGGAATTACTTCTTGTAGCTACTGATGACACAGTATGTTGTTATTCAAATGCCTGTGCTCTGTAATTATGAAAAGGCATACAAGATGTTTGTTTGAGCTTAGCTATTAATTTCAATATGTATCTTTGAATGTTACAGTTTGCAGAACCTTGCAATTAAAATCCTCTAACTATAGTTTTATTCTGTTTAGTGTTTGCTTTTTCCAGGGATGTTTCCCTAGGAACATGAACACTGACTGATATTTGTGCATTCAATATTAACCTGACCTCCTTCACTTGACTATAATACACACTGAGAGGTGTACAGTATACAAACTGTTCTTAATATTATAAAAATATGTTTTTACTTATTAGGATAGAATCAGTACAGTAATTCCTCAATCACACTCATTTCCACAACTCAGATCTATTTATCAGCAACATAAGAGAAAGTCTCATCAATCTTAAAGTGTAACAAGTAGAATATTTACTATTCATATATATTTATTATAGTATTCTGAATGCTTCCTTTATATGCAATGGTTACTAGCATATTGCACTTAGTGAACAATAAAATGGTTTTTTAAAGCATCTTAAAATATCTTCTTACTGTTTGGGTACTACTTTTTTGAAAATAAAGTATTGTCAGTAAAAAGTAATCTCAATCCACTAAATGCCTTCAGTATCTGACACAGAACCCTCTTGTTCCAAGCTATCCTAACAAGTACATGTTAAACCACAATTCCACCATGTAGAGCAGGTCTTTTCCCTTGCTTTTTCTCAGCCTAGTCCTCCAAGTGGGCTGAGGCCAAGCAGGGTGCCTGGGCTGCAGTGCTGTTCCTGCCTGGCATTCCTGTTCCTGCCTGGCATTCCTGTTCCTGCCTGGCATTCCTGTTCCTGCCTGGCATTCCTGTTCCCTGACCTCCGGCCCCGCCGGCTGCTCCCTGTGCTGAGGCAAAGGCCGAGCGTCCCTCGGGCCTCGGTTTCTCAGCACATTCCAGCAGCTGTCCTTGTTTCACCCACAGAGCCCAGCTGGAGCTCACTCGCCATGCAGGAACTGTCCTTCTCTTTTCTTCAATGCTGTTCCAGTAAGCCAAAATCTAATTCCGTGCTGGGACTTGCAGCGGCTCTGCCCTGCCCTGCCTCTCCCCAAAGGAGCTCAAAGCTCCTGCGCATACCAAACACTGCAGCTAATGCAGGGCTCGCTCTGCAGTCGTGACCCTTTTGCTGGGGCCCAAGGTGCAGGGGCAGGCGGGGACCTCCCTGGGACAGCAGGCAGGGGACTGAGGGGACAAGAGCATCCACAGCAGCCCCTGAGCACAGCTGGAGGCCCCAAGTACATTCCTAACTCACACCTCCTGCAAAACACCGCGTGCCTGGAGCCACCGTCAACGCTGGCAGAGAGGCAGGAACAGCAGCGAGGCTGAAAAGGAGAAAGCAGGAATTAAATGACAGCAGAGTGCTGCTGGGGCTGAAAGGAGCCTGGCAAATCGGCCCTCTGCAGCCCGATATCTCACTGCCACCTGCCATGGGTCAGCACAGGCTACTGGACAGTGACAACCACCGAAGGGCTGGGCCTGTCAGGAGCCCCTCAGTGTCGCTCAGCTGTGGTTGTCTCTGGCCCGCAGCTCGGGCGGGCCTGCATTCCCGGGCCGTTATTGATTGCAGCACACAGCAAGGCAAGACCAGGCCGGTGGGTTTAATGGGCTTTACACAAACACTGACGTCGTCTGGCTAATTCCGCCTCATACAACCCTCACAGTACTGATTACGGAGCGAGTGAAAGCAGAAAATACAGTGTAACAGATGGCTGCCGAGGAAAACTAGCCCTGCCTGTAAGTCATGAATAAACTGTGGATGAAGCACCAAGCCCGTCCTGCTTCGGGGCCAAGCCTGGTGGGGCTGTCAGATCCCCTGCGACTGCCGGAACCGAGGGGAGGGCCGGGGGGGGGGCGGCTAAAGGACCCCTCGCTGCCGCTGCCGCTGCCGCCGCCCGCACGTGGCGCCGCGGCGTTTCCGGCGCTCCCGGCGGCGGAAGCTGTTCCGGCTTCCGGCGGAAGTGCCGTCCCTCGCAGGTTGAGCCGGAGTCGGAGCGTTTCCGCCTCGCGGCCGCCGCACGNCCGCGGCCCCGCCCGCCCCCGCCGGGTCCCCGCGCCCTGGAGCCCCGCGCGGGCGCTGAGCGCAGCCCGTGAGCCGAGCGCAGCCAGGATGGCCTCGTCGTCCGGCAACGACGACGACCTCACCATCCCCAGGGCTGCCATCAACAAGATGATCAAAGAGACGCTGCCCAGCGTCCGCGTGGCGAACGACGCCCGGGAGCTGGTGGTCAACTGCTGCACTGAATTCATCCACCTCATCTCCTCCGAGGCCAACGAGATCTGCAACAAATCGGAGAAGAAAACTATCTCCCCGGAGCATGTCATACAAGGTGAGCTTCCGCGGGCGCTGCGGCGCTGCCGGGTCGGGCACCTGTGAGCCGCTCCTGTCCCGCTGCCGCTTTCCCCCCTCCGGTTGCTTGTAGCTGGGTAGAAGACAAAAGGCAGGGTCTCGTAAGGGTGTGGAGGAGAAGCGTGTGTTGTCCGCCTTGCCAGTCGTACTGCCAGAGAGGTTGTCTTTGTGTGGTTAGAGCGGCTGCTGGGTGTGCTCAGAACCAGCTCTGGTTTTGTGCTTCAGAGAAGCCTGTGGTGCTCCGAGTGAAGTCGCCAAATCTCTTCCTCGTACCTGTGAAACGAGATCTGCTTTTTCGAATGGGTATGCAGCGTGTTTTAAGATTCTAGTTGGAGACAGATTATGTGGGAACCGGGCTTTATTCCATGGTAGTCTTGTCTGGAATCTCTAGAGTGTATTTCTTTAGGGCTGTCTTTGCAGTCTCATTGTTTAATGTTGGATCTTCGTTTCTGTTGCAGAAAGCATTTAAACGTGACCNGCTGTTCCGGCTTCCGGCGGAAGTGCCGTCCCTCGCAGGTTGAGCCGGAGTCGGAGCGTTTCCGCCTCGCGGCCGCCGCACGGCCGGGGCCGGGCCAGCCGAGCCGAGCCGCGCGCGGGGCGTTCCGCCGCTCGCCTCCTCTCAGGCTGGTCATAAGGCAGCGGCGCCGGCGGCCGAAGGATGTGGCGGAGGCGGCAGTGGCAGGCGCCGCGGCCGAGGGAGCCTTGAGCCCGAGCAGCGCTTCCCGGCCCCGCGACCCCCCGGCCCAGCAGCGACCCCCGGTCCGGCCCCCGCCGCCCCCCGCCCCTCCTC
>WAAE01004265.1:32604-48269 GCA_013400495.1 Nicator chloris | reverse complement strand
GGCTTTATTCCATGGTAGTCTTGTCTGGAATCTCTAGAGTGTATTTCTTTAGGGCTGTCTTTGCAGTCTCATTGTTTAATGTTGGATCTTCGTTTCTGTTGCAGAAAGCATTTAAACGTGACCTATGCCCTTGTACCTTTCTGTGCTGTTGACTTGCACTTCTGCTTGCTCTTGAATAAAAGGCGAGTTCTCTGTCTCGTTTGTTTTTCTTTAAATTCTGTCGCAAATAAGGAATTTTCTTGCCTCATCTTCTTTGAAGTCTGCATTAGGCATCTATTGTCAGAACTCATTTGCTTTGCTTCTTAAGCCAGAGTTGTTGATACCAGTGTCTTCTGCAAACAAATTTATAGCAGCAGTAGTGAAAGAGTACTTAACTTGGCTGCCTAGTAGAGATATTAACAGCAGCATTTGTAGTAGAGCTATTTCAGGGCTGTGATGGTATCAAGTTGGTTTAAAAAACGTTGTCGTTGTATGATTTTTTGAAGCAATGTTTGCATTTTGAAACAAACAAACAAAAATTTGGTTTGCTTGAAATTTATTAGTTTGCTCACCAGAAGAGGTTCAAGTACTTGACTGGGTCATGAACAGAGAAAGAAAATATGTAACATGTATGGGCTTTAATGTTAAATGAAATACATGTAAGCTTGGAAGTTTAGCAAAGTAGCTCCATCACAGAAACCTAGGATGTAATGTAAAACCTCTGCTTGTACATGGAAGCATACTTCAGGTGTGATGCTCTTTAATACATGGATAATTTCTTCAAGTCACCACAAAAAACGTTTGAGGTTAGTTCTTAACATAGGACTAGACATGATCTTTAAGGCTGGGGCAATAAAGGGTTTATGTATAAAAGTATTTTGTGCCCAGTAGTGGTGGTCTGCAGAAAAGATTTCACCTATTGCTGTCCTAGGCTTAGTCTGGGTTTTTTGGAAAAGAAATTGAAACTAAAGTGTGTGTGCATGATATCAGCAGATGATCCCCTGCCAAGTATTTTCCTGGGTTCTATGTCCTTGTGTTCTCACATCTCAGAGTTAGGAAAAGTTACTTTCAAATTAAATCTGTACTTTCGAGTGGAATATTGCAATGTATCCATTTTTGTAATGTTCTAGAGATGGAATGGATTTTCTGCTGTGCTTATGTTTAAGACTGGTCAATTGGCAGATGATCCCTCTGTGAGGTTCGAGGGTTTTGGTTGCCAGTTCTGGAAACAGTGATTGTGTGTATAGGTAGAGTATTTCAGCACTTTCATCCATCTTCATACATTCTAGATACTTGTTCTTTTGAATGCCTCTTAATGCAGCTTCATGACAAGGATGCTAACAAATGAGGCAATTGAAATCTGTTTGTTGTGGCCATCCATGTACCTTTTCCTTCTGAATGCTTAGAAGTCAAATGAGGCTAATGGCCATCACATCACACCTGGTCCAGCCTAAGCACAAGGTGCTGCCAAGAGGAGTCTTCTTGTGCCCTCCAAGAGCTGCATCTGGCAGCTTGAGATACGACTGAACCTGTGGCTGCTGAGAATGTAGGGCAGAGCAGGGTTTCCTCTCAGGTGTGTTTGCTGGCTGACTGGGGCTGTAAACAAGAAGTTACTAGATGGAGAACAAGAAGCAGGAAGGGTATTTTGCTGGGCCAGAAGAAGGGGAAGAGGCACTCTGCATTGGACTGTATTAGAGGTGAGGTGAAGCTGTCACTGTGCTTAGGTGTTTGGCACAGCAGTGCTTGAGGCTCCCCTTCCTTTGCTGCACTGCTGAAGTGGTTGTGTGGCCATGTGCTGAGCAAGAACTCTCTCTACCCTTGGGTTATACTTGGGATGGATGAGGTCCTCGCTGTGTTTTATTGTGTGGTAGCACTGGCACAGTGCTGTCAACTGCACAGGGAAGGGAAAGCAGAGGCTTCTTGCATCCCATTAGAGATCTGATTTGATAGATGTTCTCAGACTATGCCAACACTCACTACTAGTAACAAAATGCAAGACAGCTTTCTTGGAGGGTACCCAAAAGCATCAAGGCTATGTAATAGCTGTAAGTGGAGATCTCCATGTTTATTGTTGAATTCCACCATCAGGAACCCAGCTGTGAATCTGCAGCTCTAGTAAGCAAATGAATACTCTTCCATCCTGGAACAGAAAATAGAATCGTTTGAGTGTTACATGACTTGTGACAAAGCAGACTTTTTATGAGAAATTAAATTTTTGTTGAATTCTGAAAATGATGGCTTATAAAATCACCTTTTTTATGAAGTTGGTTACTTTGGTTACTTGGTCTACATGGAACTGTTGTGCAGGAAGGTAGGCTGTGGATTGATGTCAAATCTTGTCGCTTCTTTTCATGGGCTGTTGGGATACTGACAGTGTGTATATTATCACTTAATTTAAAAAAAATCCCACACAACTGTTTGTGTTTGGGATTGTATTTTGGAAGTTCTTTTTTTCTTTGAAAGGAGCATAAAAATTTAAAACTCTCAGATATAAATTACTTGATTTTATAAAATAAAAGTAATACTAACTATGTGTCACTGATTACTCAGAGACCTGCACCTTCATGCAGTCATTAAGAGTAGGAGGAAACTGGGGAAAGGATAATTGTGATCTGGTGTTTGTAAATATGAGTTGTGTTATCCCCCTCCAAATGCTATGTTTTGGAATTCAGCTGTTTACATTTGGTGGGATAATTCTAGCCTCAGGAAGATACTGAATTTTCAGCAATCTGGGTAGGATGGTATGTTTAAGACTCAAAAAATAAAAAGCCTTTGGGTTTTGATGAAATAACAGATCTGATTGAGTAGTAATCACTTGTCCCATATTTTAGCACCATGCTGGTATAAAGGGATTCATATTCCTTCCATTCATGTGTTCTGTAAGCCTTGATGTGCTTCAAGAAGGTGGTAAACTTTGTGAGTTGTTTCACAGGCGATAGAATTTTGATGCAGTAGATTTATGATGTGTATATGGTTCTTTCTAGCTTTGTTATATTGAATAACTGTAAAAATCTGTCTTGATTGTATCACGTGGGGGGTTTGAAATTTATTTTTGTGTGTGTCTGTGCTATATTCAATACACAATTGTAAGTTATTTCCATTAATTTATTTTCTTTTAAGGACCATGTAAAATTTCTGTAAAAACACATCTTGCTGTTAGCTTCAGACTCAGCAGTTGTCATACTCTGATGCAGCAGATTGCCAACCCTGGTCTTTTGACAAACACCTCTGGTTTTGCCGTGGTGGTTTGTCTTAGTGATGTTAGACTTGTAGATTTCTTCAGTTTGGTTTAAAAAGTATGACTTCAAAAAGTTTACTGTATATACTGTTTACATTTTAAAATTGAATGAGTTCCTAAGTGTCTGTAGAGTATTAAGATAACCAGTTCTGGACTATGAGACATGGATTTGCCTCCTCTCTGCTGAGGCTGGATGAAACAAGTTTCTGAAGTTTTTTGGTAATTCTCCTAGAAACTGTGGGCTAATTGGAAGAAGTGTTTCCAGTGTCTGTGTGTGGGCTGAGGCTGAACTGCTATACTGTGTCTGAAGTAATTTGATTATCTCTAAATCAGTTTGTCTTTTGACTTCATTTTTGTTAAGGAATAAGCATTATGTGAATTCCTGTGCCAGGTGTTCTCTGTTAAAGAGAAGGCAGTGCTGGCTGACTAGAGAGCAGCACCCACAGCCCTGTTGAAGAAGAGTGTGTGAGTTGTCTCCCTTAGTACAAGCTGGAAGCTGAAAACTTAGAGAATGCCTTTGAGTTATTGTTTGGATTAGGATACAATGACATGCTGTGGCTAGGAAAATGTTGCTTACAAAACTGGTGTTAGAATATTGTTCGAGTTACTGTAAGATCTTGTTTATAGCAAGTTACTGATTGCTGTTGTGCAGTTTACTGCTATTTCTTAAATAGCTTGTCACAAAAGTTTGAAATTAAGGTCAAGGTTAAAACAACTCTTGTACTGTAAACTCTAAATTGTGTAAATGCTGGAAATTAACCATGATTTTTATTAAACTGATACTTGTTTCTAGTATAATTGATGTTTGTGTAATGTTTCCAGTATATTCTGTAATAGGTTCACTTTGGGTGTGTGTGGAGGCATGTCATAGTAAATGGTGCATGAGGAAACTGCCTTTTGTCACATGTGCTACCTGGGTTTTTGTAATCCTTTCTGCTACCTTTACATTCTTTAAAAAACCTGTTGTTGCTTTCCTGATTTCTTTGGGCAGATAGAAGTGCAAGATTTTAGCTTCTGAATACATTTTATTGTGGAGATAAATAGGGGTTCTGTTGAGAAATAAAACAATAAAGAGCTTATACATAACTTTATATAACTTTATATATATATATGTGCGAACTATGAATTTTATATCTAGATACTAAAAGACAAAAGTTAAAATTCAGCAACCCAACATAATATTATTTACTTCTGCCTTTTTGAAGGATCTGTGATCATTTTATACGGATCACTTCTGCTCTGTGGTAGGTTGCTAATTTACCTTCTACTGAAGACTGGCAAAAACTGGAAAGGTAGAATCTCTGAGAGAAAATTCAGGTAGAAATTCAAATGGAAAAGACTTCTTAGCTGTATAAATGATGCCTATTCTGATATAGAAAAGATGGGAAAAAGAGGCCTTTTGGAGAATAATGTCTGTCTCTAGCAAAGTGTATCTGAAAGCCCTGAATCCTCTGCAATTGCAAGCTTCTTTGATTTTACTTGACGAACTTTAATTTTTTTTAGCCCAAAAAACATGTATTCCTAGAGGACATAGCAGAAGAGAGAGGGAGAATAGCTGTCAGATCTTTTTAAGAACAGAGGTTTTTGTCACCAGATGCTAGGAGAGGTACCAAATGTTTTTTTATTTTCTTTTACGGAAACAAATCAATATCTGTTATCAGAAGCTTTGTAAAAGGTAAACAATGCCTTTTCTTTTTTTTGTTTCTTTCTAGCACTAGAAAGTTTGGGGTTTGGCTCCTATATCAGTGAAGTAAAAGAAGTCTTACAAGAATGCAAAACAGTAGCACTAAAGAGAAGAAAGGCCAGTTCACGCTTGGAGAACCTCGGCATTCCGGAAGAAGAGCTACTAAGGCAGCAACAGGAATTATTTGCACAAGTAAGTGAAGCAATACTTGTCCTGATGGGGTTGGAATAATTCATCCTGCAGGTCTAGGGCCACACAAACATGGGCACACTGCAAGAAATGTCCCCTTCCTTGTGAATTGACGTGGCATCTAAGATGCTATTGACCTTGGCCTGTTTGAATTGGGGAATGTGAAGTCAACAGATAAAAGGCTGCTAATGCTACTTCTGTGATTTGACATACAGGACTTTGTATGTGAATGAATTTTGTATTCTAGCTTTAAAAAGCGTGGCCTTTTTCTGCTAGTTGGGTATTTCCAGTCTATCATGGAGAATACCTTAAGAATTAGTTGAGGAAGTAAAAGAATAACAGCTGGTTTCTAGGAAATTACCCATTTTGAAGCATTAAAAAGTGAAAATACCTTTTCTGTTTCTGACTATCAGTGCACGAATGTTATTTCTTATACTTGGAAAGAAACTTTATTTTTGGCAAGACTATAATTGAGTGAATTCATGCATAAATTTTTAAAGAGGCCATTGAGGCATGGAAGAAGCATTTGCCTGCAAATAGTGTACTAACACACACACACAGACTCCCCTTCATCCCAGCCTTATCCCCTTCCAGCTTTTCCAGATAGTTTAACATCTCCAGTTTGACTAAAACCCGATTTTATTTATTTGTCTTTCTACACCATCCTTCTCTTGGCTACTCTCTTAGTTTGGCAGGACATTCTCTAAACTAAGAGATGGGAAAGTTATCTGGTATTTCTCTTTTCTCTTAACCAAGGCCAGAGTCTTATTTTGTCACTTTGCTTACTTGGTTTCCTCAGATGAAAATGCTTATTCAGTAATGTCTGATTACTGTGACCTTCTCTCCCCTTTGCAATACTTCTATCTTGCTGAAACTGTTGCTTTTCATCTTATGACATGCCAACTACTTTAATCTTTGTTGCATGATGAATTTTAGGGCAATTAAAATTTCAGCATACCATGTAGCTATTGCAGTGAACTAGTTATGATCAAGTCACATGTGCCTAACTCTTGTTTGACTGTACTAAATTAGACAGACCAATATGGCTGCTTCTGGATGTTGGGTAAGATTTATAAATAGGCAGTTTGATACCTGATTTTTACTTACTATTTTGTGCAAGTAATTCAGCGTGACACACAAAATAAAAAAGCAGCAAAACCAAGGTGTATTGAGGGAGTATTAGCTACAGAGTATCACTGAAAAAAAAATAGAAAATAATTGCTGAAACCTCCTTATGCAAGCCACACTTTGTTTAAGGAGTGACAACTTGAAGAATATTCTTTTAAAATTCTGTTACTGTGCCTTAACTTCTAATTTAAGACAACGTATGTCAGTTTGACAAGATTGTATGAATGCTTTTTAAAAATAGTGTTTGGTAATATGGGAAATGTTCGCTTAGATTCAAGGATGACAGTCTCATTTTTCAAAAATAGTAGCTGTGATTTACTGTTGGAGGTACTGTAATTAGTCTTAAAAATAGTTACACAAGTGCATGCTTATTTATTTGTGTTAATCTTTTTAATATTCTAGAGCATGACACTAATGCTGACTTCTTGCTTGTTTTTAAAATGCCTGCCTGTTAATGTTGTGAATATTTGACACCTCTGGCTTGGATGATGGTAAATATTTGAAGTCAGGGGAATGTCTTATCCCAATATTCATGTCTAAGTTTTTCTGCAAGACAAGGGTCTTCATAGATTTGGGGGTTTTTTGAGGCTTCCTCACTGGAGTTGTGCAGTAAATGAGTTAAGTTTACCAGATGCTTATAGAGCTTGGTCAATCCAACTCAAGGCAGTTCTTCAGTATGTGGGCTTTTTTCTCTTCCCATTTCTGAAATGGTGAAGGGTTATCATTACAGGTGTGGCAGTGAGGGTGGGCACTGACAAAGTGATGCAGGTGATGCACTGTCAAGTGCTGAGCCTCTGTGTCCTGCAGCATGCACGTGTATCAGCTCTCTGTGCTCAGCAAACTTCACAGGACAGGGTCAGTAGGGAGCCCTGTTGTTATCTCCTGTCTGATAAATATTTGTGCCTTCCCATGTGGACAGATGCTGCTGCCTTTCCTTTAAAACTCTGCAGTGTCTTAAATTGTTTTCCAGCCCTTGTAACTGTGCTACCACTTGAAGTTTGAAATACTGAAGTTTTCATGGAAAAGAGATTTCTACTTCTGTGTTTCTTTTACTGCTAGAACAGAGGAAAATGTGACTCTTCGTAATAATAAGGGAACACTCCCCTTTTTTTCACATTGCTAGGTTGAAAAACAGGGTTTGATTGTTTTCCAAACATTATCTTTTGGCATCTTATAGTTTGCAAAACTGAAAAAAAAAGTGATGCTTTGGAAAAAAATAGAAAAATTCAGTGAGTGCAGTAGGATTTGAAAGGAAATTATAATAGTCTTAGTGATGACTTGTAAAAGTAGAAGAGTAAAAAAGACAGCAAATATTTCATTTTGAGAATTTTTTCTTAATGTTCACTCAAAATATAAATTGAAGGTGTAACTTCAACACAATTAGTATATTGCTGAAATTGACAGGAGTTACCAAAAAGAAAAGTGAAAACCCTGGACAATAAAATGAAGATTAATCAGCTGAACTGTTTGAAATGTTGTGGTAGAATCTCTTGTAATTTTCAATACAAGAAGAGTACATACCTTTCCGTAGCAAAGCCATCCTCAGTTGTCATACCTGAAATTGAGAAGATCTTGGCTTGCTCTGTTTTGCAAAGATTGCTTAGCTAAGTAAGATAATGGCTTGCTTTGTTTTTGTGATAATGTGTGCCTCTGTAGTTCAGTTGGATGATTTCATAATTGGAAGTTTTGTTATTTGTAATCAACAAAGCAATGCTGTTCTCATCTCTGAACTGTGATTAAATGTTAAGATCCCTTGAAACTGATGTCTAAAGTTTCCTTTGCTTTGCCTCAGTTAAATTTTTAATTACTTAGCAGTTCAGCACAATCCTTACAGTGGAACTTAAGTACACTAGTTTCTGTCTCTTGTTGTTGTAAATGTAAGGCCTCCAAACAGTGGTGTCTTCAGAGGAAGAGAGAATATAGCTAAACTTCTTGGTACAAATAATTAAGGTACTTCTCAATGTGGTTTTGCATATGCAATTAATAAAAAAAAATATAAAAAAGGAACCTACAGGTACAGATAATGCATTTAAAGAGAATGTGTTTTGGAGATTCTTCACAAGCTATGTATGGCCTTAACAATTAAATTCATGTCTCTAGGCTAGACAACAGCAAGCAGAACTGGCACAGCAGGAATGGCTACAGATGCAACAAGCAGCTCAACAGGCACAGCTCGCTGCTGCCTCAGCCAGTGCATCCAATCAGGCAGGATCTTCTCAGGATGAAGATGATGAAGATGATATCTGAAAATCACCAGCTGAGTTGTCTTACTAAGAAATCCTTTTCCTGCACAATGGAAACAGTGAAATGAATGCTTACCTGTAAGTTTGTATGCATCGTGGACTGGCAGTTGGTATTCTAGGGGTGTCTGCTGTTGTGTGCTGTACATGTATAAACTGTCTTTTTTGAACTCTTGAAGATTTAAGGTTCAGTATCATATCAACTTTGGATTTTTAATGGTGTATACGGAAATTTTAGATAGCAGTGCGTCATTTATTTGATCAATAAACAGTGTTACAATAAACAACATGTTTATAAAATATAGTGAGATTTATACAAAAAGCTCTAAATCCACATTTGCATTTCTTCCCTTTTAACTAAACTATAAAATCTTAGAATTTTTAATTGTTTTCTGGGGGAGTGGTACAGTAGACACAATCTGTTAACAGGAAAAAAGTAGACTTCAGCATAGAAGAGTCTGAATTCGTAGTTCTTTTTAAAATGAGGACGTATATGGCAATAAATATTATATATGCTTGTATCCCACACTTGTTAAAATTTGAAAATGATACATTTTCACCAAGCTAGGAAAAGGTATGTTTAATAGGAGTTGTACAAATTCAGTCATTTTTTTGTATAGGGGTGAAAAAAAAAAATAAACCCGTGGTTTTATTATGACATCCTTTTGACAGTCCTAACTGAGTATTTCACTTCAAAGACTGCCTGGTTTGAAGAACTAACTCTTCTATTACTTCACTCCAGTTTAATGTTAACTGTTGTTGATGGTATTTTGTAGTCCAGATTTATTCATATCGTTGAACTATAAAGCTGGAACTTAAAGAAACAAAATTGTTTGTTCTGCTGATGTGACAAGGAGTGATTAAGTATTCAAGCCCAAGAAGGCAAAAGCTGACCCTAACAGCATGTTTGTCATAAAAGAGAGAATTTATTTAACCTTGATTAGCCATTGTCAGCATAATGCTAACATTCTCCAGACTAGATTGCCACTGGATTACTTAGATACCTTGTTGAAAGACAACATTTTCTTCACTCAGATTGGTTTGTAGGTAAGTCTAGGTTTCTGATAAACTGTTTCCCCAAGAGTGATCAGCAGCAATACGTGAAACAGAAATGATGTACTTGTCCTTTGGATAGTTCTGTTGATTTAATGGATGAGCAGCTGTCCTTTGTGTTGAAATAAAGCACAGTAGTGTCCATTGCTGAGTTTTAATGTGTTACTTGAAGTAATACTGGCATATCTTCTGGTACACTAATCTGAGCAGACTAGAAAAGCCACTTGCATGCTGCTGTAGATGACCCCATGGCTCTCTAACAGTGGGGATGGTTTTATCAACTGATGTCCTGAGTGAGTTGCTCTAGTTAGAATTCTTGAGGAGGGCTGCAGCAGTCTGTTTGCATAAGGATGAAAACAGCAAATAGTGGGCCCATTTTTACATAAATATCTGAACAAGATACAATTGGCATGTATTCAGATCTCAGTCACATAGTGACTTTTGATGTAAATTTGAAATGCGTTAAGTTGCATATTGAATAAATATGAACGTGTCTTTAAAAGCAGTAATGCAGTGAAAACTCAGAAGAGTATTTGTTTGAATGTTTAAGTTTAAAAAAGAGAAAAAAACCCCAACTTTCCTGGATACTACATAAAATATGTTAGGCAAGGTTTGACTGAGGAAGTGGTTTTCTGTAAAGGTTTAAGTACCAAAGGTAGAAAATCTAGTCTAGTGATACAATGTTAATGTGCAGTGTTGGCTTTTCTAATTTGTACTGTAACACCTTCACACTTTCTATTTTAAATGAGTCTTTTCCTTCTAAATAATACTAGATATATTTTCACACCTTTCTTTTCTGATGCAGAAATCAGGTTAACATTTTACTGCATCTGGTATGTATGGTGTAATGTTTGAATTTTTGTGACCTTTCTTTTTGGACATTCTTGTGCTTTTTCATATGCTGTATTCTTCAAGCAATAAAATTCTGATGTGTTTTTATAAAATTGCTTTTATATTTAATGAACAGTCTGTCTTCTTCATTTCCTTTATAAACAAAAAGACTACTTAAACCCTGTTTTTATTTTGCCTTACTGAACACTTTTTGTGACCTGAAGTCTCTACAGCCCGAGTGCTGTTGGATGGCATTGCTGTGCTCTGTGGTTGTTATTGCTTGCAAACAATATTTCTGGGCTTGACCTGCTCTCTTTCCTCTTGGGAATTGCATGTAGTATGTATGTATTTTTATAACCTGACATTCTGTGCCTGAGAAGTTGCACAAAAGCCCTGTAGACTGTGTACCAGCTGCTGAAATACTTTTATAAAGTGAAAGGCCACAGGCAGAGGCTGAGGTAGTAAGACTTTAATTTCATGTAGATAGTCATGATTAGAGATTACTTATTCAGCCATTCTTCTTCAAGTATGAAAATAAACTCTGGCACTTTCAGGGAGACTCCTCACTGATCTTTCAACAAACAAGTTTTGTTCTACTTTGCTGATGTCCTTCCATGCAGGAGCTGCTCAGTGAAGACAGATTTCTGAATTTGTGGTACCCCTCATGTTTTTGGTACACTGGGTACATAGAGCATAAAATTTGATTAGTGAACTGTATTGTTGCTCTGTCTCACAAGAAACATGTATAAGGATGTGTCTGTTTCTTAAATACTAAGTTGATGAGATTATCTGTGGGTTTTCCATAATTACTCTGACAGTCTGTTTCAGAGTGCTCAAGTGACTTTCTTATGAAATCGTTCTATTGCTTTAATAAAGTTCACATCTGTATGATATTGTGGATAATGAATATAGTTGTATTTACTACACTGAGGTACTTTTAAAGGAGTATCTTAGGGATTCTAAACATCAAATGCCTAAAATGGTATTTGAATTTCAGTATTTGCATGTGGCTAATTGAGCTATGTTTTGAAACACTGGAATTTCTGCCACAATGGAAAATGTCCCTGAAAGCCACAAACAGAAATTATGTTCCTCAGATTTTTTTAAAAGTACCTCCACAAAGGAGGACTGTGTGTAATAATGCTTGGTTGATCATTTTGTGTGGGAAGATTGTTTTCATTTGAAACAAAGCCAAGTAAAGGTGAGTTGGCATTTGAAAAAATGCCAAGTAAAGTGACCTAATGATCACTGTGGAACAGCCAAACCCTTACTCTGAAATGCGTACCTCATTTTAGCTTCCCAGGCTCGGACTGTGATTTTGTGGAAACCATGCACAAAACAGTGTGGAAGGAGGAGAAGTGTAATATGAAAGATAAAGCATGCCATGGTTAGATTTACTTCTGGTCTTGTACTATTTACCTGTCTAACATGGAAAAGTTTTACTCTGCAGCTTTGCAGTGAGAGCACATCAGGGGATGCTGGCCAGTGTTCAGATGGATTTTGCTTACAATCAGTACTAGCTCTTTGAGCCCTCAGATTTGTTAAAAGGACACTCAATAAATGTGCCATCTGGGACTAAAGGATGCTGTATGGGTGCAACTCAGTGATGAAAAAGAGTGTCTGTGAGCCCTGCTGTTGGCCCATTAAGGTTGGCTGGCAACCAGGACCAATAGGTTCCTTTTCAAAATATGTTTGTGCTTAGCTTGAATTTTTTTTCCTGGTTTAAATGAGTGCTTTTTATTTTGATTCCATGCCACCATTGCTGCATTGCTATCAGTAACTTTGAGAATTTAATAATGGCTTTGGAAGTGCTTATTCCAGTTCTTGGGTATGTGGGGCAACAAATGTGCTACTTGAAAATGTGCAAACAAATGTGCATTTCTGGAAAGAAACCGATTGAGTGAAAATGTTCTGCTCTATGGTACTGTGCTGTAAAACATCTGAAGCCAATAGCTGGGGAGTGAAGGTTTTGCAACAAAATAATTAATAACACTGAATCCAGTTGGATACACCTAATCCCGTACATCAGTCATGGATAAATCCAGTAAACACAGGTTTTGCTCTGTGGATGAGCCTAGCAGAAACTTCAGTAAGCTGGAAATCTGTAATAGATGATGCTCCTGCATATGCTGGGGAAAGAGACGTTTGATTTTAATTCTGCATGGCCGTGATTTCTTGTTGCATCAACTGCAGGAATACATGAAGATTTCTATCTCACAGCTTGAACCAAAAGTTCAGGTAAGGATGGACCATACTTGTTACAACCAGTTTGGGTTTTTTTCCTGCATTTTAAATGGAAACAGCTACTATGCTTTATGTATCTGGGGTGAAGATTTATAAACAGGCATACTAAACTATGTAAACATTACACTTAATTTTAAGGCTGGATGTTCATGTGGTTCACTTTTGTAATACTTCAGAGATTTTTTTTGTCTTGTTTCAAAGAAAATAATTGATTTCTCCCTCAGCCCCCACCCAGGATGGCTAACATTGGACTAGTAGTATTGTATGGTGTAACTTTGATTTCCACACTCATTTCAGTAGTATTAGTCCAGTTTTGGTATTAGTTCAAAACTTACGAGTTAGTAATCATGAACTTTTGCATCTTCAAAGCATGATACAAGTATTAATTAGGTGTGGGCAATGTTAACTGTGCTTTGAAGTTAACACTTTGACATGTTACAGAGCTAAAAGGTGGTGCAGTATGTAGAGGAAAAAGATGTTATCTTCATGGCCGGGTGAATCATCTAGAGAGCGAATAATTGGGAAAACAGACTTGTAAAAGTCATTGTCAGATGAAAGCATTTATTTGTGATAGCATAGTGCTTGGGATTGCTGGTTATGGACTAGGACTTGGTTTCATTGAGGTGTTCAAGTTTCATTCCCTCAGCTCATAGTGAAAAACCACAGCTGAATTAGAAATCAAATTTAGTGTTGTTTTAGTTTCAGGCAGTTTGTTTTCTCAGGCAGCAGTGTAATCCATGGAAGAGAAGTAAATTTGTCAGGGCAGTGGCAGTGTTAGTAAAGCAAAATCCGACAGTCTTCACCATCCCAGCCTGCAATAAAGGAGACATCACTCTGTAAACGTTAGAAAATGTGTATGAAGGAGTAATGTGGCCAATGCATATATTTTTTTTATTCTACTGTAATATAAACACCTAACTGATGCCATTTTCACACTCAGGTAATTAATACTCAAGCAGGTAAAAATCAGAGTTAAAATACAGTTGCTTCTTAAGTATGTACTTACATGTATCTTCTGTGTTATCTGATGGATTAGCTATTCTATGCCTGTGGTAATTTAATTGTCTGGGGTTGTTGGGCAAGTCGTATGCAACTGAACTCATTACCTTAAAATCATTAATAACTTGTTTTTGTTTTCAATATGTTCTAATGTTGGAAACAATAATATTTTCATTTCTACAAAAATTTTACAGTTTTTGAGATGCCTTTGTTTAAAAAATATATAGTTCTAAAAATGTAAACAAAATAAAATGTTATGGACAAAAAATTGATTTATCTTGATACATTATATCATTAAAATGAAGAGACAGTTTTTGAGTGAATAGGAAAAGGTATTTATCCTATCTAGAGGGTGTGAAAATGGGTCTAAACTCAATATCACTTCTGTTAGTGATTTATCTTTTCCAAAATGTGTAAAAAAAAAAGTATTAATTTACCTTTTTTTTTTCTTTAAAAAGCACTAATGGATGTTCTGAGGCAAAAATCACCCTTCAGACTTTGCTCTCAGGAAGGCGATGGGCTGGCAGGCATCCCTTCCAAATATGAAGGATCTGGGGCATGAATCTCACAGTCCTGTGGGAAGAGCTATAGGAGCAGGCAAGCCTGGAGGGAGGACATTTCACTGAGTGCTTGAACTGTGTTTTTGGTTTACCTTGTGCAAAAGGGATTGAGAATTGCCCATTGGCCTAAAATCAAATCTCTAGTATTGACTGTGTTACAGTAGCATAAATAAAAGTTTCTCCTCTGTGGACACAGGATAAGGCTTCTGAATGCTGAGCGTTTTCAAACATGCCTGTGTTGAAAAGTATTTTTGTAACCTGCCTCAGTGGTCTCTATATTCCAAGCAAGATGGGCAATTTATTCCTCAAATTGAGTCAATTTTTTTTGTTTGGTGCTGAAAATAGTGCATTTTTTAATGTGAAAAAAGGACATAGGAAATAGCGACATGATAACTTATTAGGTATTAAGGGCACAAGGTAGTAACACAACCCTTATGTTCTGTGTATTCAGTTTTTGGAAATTTATCAGCTGATGAGATCTGAACATAAGGAGAGTTCTCAAGATAGTGGTAAATTCAAAGGGAAAAACTTGGCTACTAAAAGATGAGTGTGTTAGGGAGGGAAAAGAACAGTCTTAGTAAGTTGTGTGTATTCTTCCCTTTGCACATAACCTTGTACCAGAGGGGAAAATGTACAAAGACAAAGGGATGTGGAGGAAAAGTGTCTTACTAAGATGCAGTTGGCCACCTGTTGGATTTGATCTGCCTTTGAAATCCAAAGAGCAAGCATTGCACTTCGAATTTAGTTAAATAGAGCTTCAAGAGTGTAATGTCACAAAACCAAAATTATTTCATAATTAAGGGATTTCTTTATTTTTGCTTTTGTTCCTCTGGGATTATTTTGAAAATTTCTGCAGTTAGTCTCTGATAAGAATCTCACTTGGAAGAAATAAAAATGATGAACTGAGTTGTAGCTGTCTTTATTGAGATGGAGGCATAGAAAAGTAAATTACTTGCTTAGTGAGATATCTATTCTATGCACAGCACACTGTTCTCGTTCCCATTGTTGCTTTATTTCCTGATTCCTATTCTCTTAATGTGATTAATAGTGGGAAGGGAAGAGTTTTCTTTGACATATGAATAACTTTTGAGTTTCCCTACAGATTGTGATCCTTTGGCATTTTTTCCACGCATCAGTTAAATGTGGTATTATGCAATGGACATCAACTTTGTCACGAAAGAAGGAGGAACCACCCCAGTCATAAAATAAGAGAAGGATACGTGAAATTAAACCCCTGGCCACTGAAATTAAATCCTTTAAGGCAGAGGAGTGATCGACCTGCAGTTGCATGGAAGGTAGGACAATCAAGGGCTCGTTGGCTCTTTCTGCTTCCCGTTAATGTCACTGGCACGGCGTTCAGTGGGACGGGGCGGCCGGTGCGGCAGCAGCAGCAGGCGGTGCCGGGGCAGGCCGTGCCGTGTGGCGGTGCCGTGTGGCGGTGCCGTGTGGCGGTGCCGTGTGGCGGTGCCGTGTGGCGGTGCCGTGTGGCGGTGCCGTGTGGCGGTGCCGTGTGGCGGTGC
>WAAE01004265.1:0-25919 GCA_013400495.1 Nicator chloris | reverse complement strand
TCCCCGCGGCGGCCCCTCGCCCTCCGCCCGCCCGGCGCGGTCACGGCGGGACGGGCGCTTTGTGTGCGGCCGGAGGAGCGCCCCGCTCGGGGCCCGGCGGCGAGGCCCTCACCGTGCTCCCGGCACGGCCCGGGGCGGGGTCCCGGCGCGGCCTCGGGGCGGCAGCAGAGCTGCTGCTCCCCCGAAAACTGCCGGGCTGCTCCGTCGAGCAAAGCGTTCTCAGCTGCCGGCCCTAATTAGAAGCAGCTACTATATAGCTTTGTCTCTAAAAGTGCCGCAGAACATTGGCTAACACTGCTTTGTGTTTATTTCAAATATGAAGAATTGGCAGCAGCGAGACAGGCAGCGTCTGTCTCGCGTTAGGTCTTTTCTTCAAGCTCGCCTCTTCCCTCCGAAGGCTCTTTGGCTGTGCCGAGGACGGCAGGGAAGGGGCTTCTCCCGGGGGAGAGCCGGAGCGGAGCACAGCGATGTCTGCTCGCAGTGCTGGGGTGTTGTGTCTCCTCTGTCACGTTTCCTGCTCTTGCCGCTCTGGCTGGAGCTAACGCTGATCGTGGGAATGCTTAGGCACAAAAAAGAATAGTACCAAGGAGGGTTTAACGTCCCCGCTTTAAATGCCGCCTGCCCTCCATTTATTTGCTTTTAAAGACTGTGAAGCAGAGACTTCTGTGCTAAAAAGAAATTACAGAAAGCGAAACGTTGCAGCTTGAAGTCTGGTCTAGGAACTCTTAATCTGGCCCTAGCATTATAGATTGTTTAATCAGTCTTTTGTAGCGTAGGGCTGTTCGTCTCTAGAGGAGCGAAGATCTGCTCCACACCGAGACAAGTGGTTGCCCCAGGAGCCGGGGCAGCCGTGGCGCTGCGGGCGGACTGGCTGGGTGGGGCGGGGGCCGGCAGTGCCAGCCGAGCTCCCGAAGCCACCTGAATTAAGTTGTGTCGATTATGCAAAGTGAAGATGTAATAGCATCACGTGTGCTACGTGGAGAAGCCTGATTTAAAGGTATTTAGGGGTCATCGTAGTGTTTTGCACAGTACTTTGTACGTTACTAGGCTTTGTAGGCACAATGAGAATTCAGACAAAATATGCTTTTTAACTACCGATGGCACTGCTGTAGCAGGCCTGAAATCTAAAACTGTTGTAACATTGGCAGTCAGGACTAAGTAAAAGCTTGGATTTATATCGGCCACACAAGAGTGTGTGTATAGCTCATGCCTGTATGTCCTTCAGGTGAGAGGTGAGTGTCACTTGAGGAGAGACGGGGTTGGCATTTGGGTGAGCACTGACTGTAAGCACTCAAATATGTATTGCTTTAGAAAACAGAGATTAGTTTACTTCTATCTGCTCATTTTTGTAGCCTCTTAGTTGTGTATTTTCTTGTTCAGCTTGTAAATGAGAGTTGAAGGTTTTATACTCTGTCTTGTGTTCAGTTCTGTATGAAAGTGCTTGTCTTTGTCATTCATTTCTTAAATGCATGACAAAAAGATGGTTTTGACCTCAGACTTCCTTTTAATGATAGGCATTTAACTCACGGTAGTGTGAAACTAGCTGAAGTTTATTTTGGCCTGCTATATTTCTTTCCTTGTAAGTAATTCTTATGTATTAGTTGGAAGAAATAATGTCAGAATTTTAAGCTAAAAGTTTTACTGCAATACTTTTATTTTAGCAAAATTTAATGTACTTTTTGCTTGATATCTGGAGATGACCTGCAACTCTACACTGAGGTAACTTCATGCATAAAATGGTCTGTTTGTAACTGTATAACTAGACTTTGACAGTGCAAGTTTTTACCTTACAGGGTAACTTTTAATTTTTTTTTAATTGAATCCAGTCTTACTTTAAAAAATCTACTGTGTTTATAAGTCAAACTGCTTTCTTAGCTGGAAGACTATTCAGTGCTTCACTGCTGTAAAAGCTATTAAATTTTAATTGTTTTAACAACTTGTGCTGTGCAAGTAAAGATTACTTTTTGAAGATCTGGCACAAAATCAAATTCCTTAAGAATTATCTTAAATCTAGGTTAAAAAACACAAGGGAAAACAGTACTGTGGGCCTTCAAAGACAGGGCTCTGAACAAGATAAACTCTCAGACATGTTTGTGTTCTGGTGTAGCAATTCCTTTATCATTCCCTGTTAGCATTAGTGGAGCTTGAGGAGGCAGCTTGAGCTGCTCTGTGTTTGCTGATGGCAGCAACACAGGGCCATGAGAACTTGTGTTCAGTCCCCAGTTGCAGAGAACTCTGCTGCTCAGGTTTTCTGGGCACCTCATTGGGCCTAAAGCTCTCCTTCATTAGTGCTTTCACCTCATAAAGGGGATTTTTTCAGGGTTAAGACTGGTATCTAGATCATAGTTGTTCAAGACATTTGCGCTTACCTATGTATGCTTTGCCAGTTCATTGAAGCAAATTTGATGATTCTGTATCAGGCTTTTTTAATATCTCCTTAACTCTGCCTTATTAAGTTGCATCTCTTTGTGCTGTTCTTTGGTATTTTATGCTGATTCACAGTTCTGAGGTATTTTTTAAATTGTTCTGGAGTTTTATACTGTATGCTATTTTGGCTAAAGCAAAAAACTGAGCATAGATGAATGTAGAGACAAATAAGGAGCCAGAAGAAAAATTAGGGGATGAGGAAAGCAACTCATGTCTGGTATTTATGTGGTAATTATTAAATATAGCAATTCTGTTATTGAAATTATGGTAATTAAGTGGCTACACTGGGGACAGGGCAGAGGAAAGATTTTCTTTGATTGGCCAGTATTTTCTAGTTCTTTAAATTTGGTAGCTGTTTGTTTGTTTTTCATCAAGTTTGGTTTTTTTTAATAAGTACACCACCATTCTCTGAAGTGAGTGTGCATTTTTCAAAATGTATGTCTTGGTTAGACTAAAGCACTTGGTGCTTTTCAGTGTGTCTCGGCCAAAAAGTGTGCTTCTTGTGTTTGTTTTGATAGCATTGTATGAAAGAATGTAAATTAATAATAACAAAATAAATGTCGAATCATATAAGCCATCCTCTGATTAGAACTGTTTAATTCCACAGCATTTTCTGTGCTGTGGGAAATATGCTCCCCTTTTCTGCTTTCTTACTACAATAGAAAATTGTGATTATTCTTTGAAAGTAGTATTTATCAAATAGTTTTATTCTCATTGCTATGTGAATCTTTGTGTTGACTCTGCAGCATATTCCTTATGGTATGACCACACAGGACCTAAGATACTTTGGTGAACTGCTTTGCATAATATTCTCTTAAGGGTTAGAACAGAGTAATGAGAACTGGCAAGTCTTGTCTAATTCAGTTGAAATATATTTTCTGAGAATTTGGCTGTTGGGTGCCAAATTTTCCTATCTTTAATGTCTAATTTCTTTGTAGGTGACATTTGTAAAGCGGTAATCATCTGAAGAAAGGTGGCACATAATCACAAAGTAACATTGCTGCACTTCATTAGTTATAGAAAATTGCTGCTGTTTATTTAGATACAGATACTTTTCAGAATTAACTTTTTGGAGTTTGTCATGCTTTTTTCAAATACTACACACTTATGTTCACCTCATGAACAGTAGGAGGGTTTATACATTGGAGTTGTGATTAGACTTGCATTTTTGCTTTATGAAGTGCCCTGGCTTCTGTCAAACTGTGCTGCAATATCCAAGGCAAGAATAGATAGATGGGACTAAAATAGGGGTGGGGTTTAGTAACTTTAAATGTTTGGAAGTAAAAATGATAGATTAAGATATATTTAAGAATCTTCTCAGCCTGAGCATCTGTTCAGTGTGTATGTTTCTGTACATCTGGAGTTCTTTTTGTGGTGGGCGTCAAGTGTACAAATAGCATTAACATGGAATATTTAAAAAGTACGTCTGGTTATTGTCATCTTGGGTTATTGTGCTGTTAAATCGACTATGTAGTGCATTTGCTTTGATGCTAAAGGCTTACTAAGCTTTGGAGACTGGAGTGTAGCTGATAATGAAGCTGTTGGTGTAATGAGAGGAGACTGTGTGATTGGCACTCTGAAGTGGCTTCTTTGGAAATTAATTAAAGAGTTTGTGCTGTCTCTTTAAAAAAAAAACAACCAGGAAGGATGTTTTTTGACTTTGAATGCATGTTCTGTTGTTCCAACCCCTGTGAACCCCTTAATAGCAGTTGGCAGAAGAAGAGTTTGAATACCATGTCAGAACATTTTCAGTCTGTAGAACCAGTCTAGCCATCTGTTTCTCACCTCTTGATAAATATTTAAAACAGAAATTTTGCTAAGGGCTTTTTGTGCTGAGATTTCTTGATTAAAAAGAAATGGCTATAGAAGATTTAATGATACTATTGTTGTGAGCTCCTTGGGGCCAGAAGCACACCATCTTTTATAATTAAGAAACCACTGGCACTGTAGAGTAGTATTTTAGAAATTAGTTATGTTGGACCAAAGAAAGATCAAAGTATATTTGGTGATGTGTTCTTTTTAATCTTTCCTTAAACAAAATTCATTCTGTGCCTAAACCCAAGTTCTGTTTTAAAAATATTAAATAACTTGGTTGCATCAGTAATTTTTCAAAAGCTGTTAAAATTTGTCTTATGCTTTCAGTCCTACTTTCAGACATTGTTTCTTTCTTCTTTTAAAATCTTAGGTTTTTTGGTAGAAGATAAATCGTGGTGATGTCTAATCTCAAAAGTGGTCAAGTGTAATTATATATGGAAAGCATCCACAGAATGTAAATATGAAAGTGTTAGCTTTAAAAAGTAGCTATTATGTAGCATACTTCTTTTGTAGTAATTTGTTGTATTTTTATTCACTAGATTAGAAAATTTATTTTTAGCTAAATAAAAGGGGTTTTTCCAAGCAAAAAAAAAGTTTTTTCTCTTGAAACTGAGAAACCTTTCTTGACTGTTAATGTGAATGTGGTTATGTAGTTACTGGCATTGTTAATATGGATTTAAAAACACTGTAAATAATTTCAAATATCAAGCCATAGCCCATATGGAAGTTCTTACGTGCTTTTGAATCTTAGTATTTTGTAGACTTATTTTCCACTGTGCTAACATATACTTTGTTAAAGACAATATTCTGTTTAACAGGGGGATATTTGAGAGATGGAACATGGAATTTTTTTTTTTTTGTCCCTAGATTTCTCCATCAACTTAACCCAAAGATTGAAAACTGTACTCTGCATAGATTCTCTCTTCAGTCAGTACTCTTGCTGTTGTGGTCTGCAAATGTGTGCAAGGAATGCATCTTGTGGCTAAAGTATAAGATTACAGTGTTTTCCATATGCATGGGATGGTTACACATTTCCCCTGTCTTGGGTGACATGCTGGATAAAATGTCTAATAGCTGTGAGGTTCCAGTCTTTCACAAGCAGTATTGTGTGGCTTACCTCATCTCTGTGAAGACCTCTGAGATTTCCAACTAGAAAGTTATGTAAGGATCAAATGCTTGGTAATTGAAAGTGTAGTTACTTAAGGCTTTGGTGTGAAAACAATTGTACTGAGTTTGAGTTGGAAATGTTTGTCCGTATTTTTCCAGCAATTGTCTGGTTCATAAACATCTGACCTTTTTACTGTTTTTTCCGGGAAGGGGTGTGTCACTGTCATGAGACTTTATCAGTTTGGGTTTGATGTTGAACATAATTTAATTTAAGAATGCTTACATGTGTCTTTGACTATCTATTTAGAAAATGTTTTTTTTTTGAGTTTTGAAAACTTTATCATCTGATAGCTATTAAAAAGGCATGTTTTTATTTATTTTTTTATTGTTTAAGTACTTGGAAGTGTATATGCTTTTCAATGAAGTTTAACTTATCTGGAAATTCTGAACATTGGAAAGTATTGCTGTCTTGTAAAAAATGTATGCAGTATCGGTGTTCATAGTACGAAATCGAAGAGTTGCCTGTATCAAGGTTCTAAATGATGCAGCTGTCATTTGACTTCCTGAGTGAGACTATTAAAAAGGTTGTTGGAGATTGCAGGATCTTTTATCTCAACCAAGCTGAAGATTTCTTTAGAGTGTGTATCTGTCAAAATAATGATCCTCTGGAATGGCAAATGCCTCAGAATTTGGGATGGAGAAAAGCAAGGGAAGAGAAAAGTCTGTTGGCAATGTGCTCGTGAGCTGAGGGTTGCCCAGGTAGGTGTGATTTGTGCTTTCAGCTCTTTGCAGGTAAATACTGGAAGACAGGAGGTTTGTTGTTACTGCTTGTGTAGAGTAGTCACTGGTGCTGTAGACCTGCTGAAATAAGTCTAGTATCTAGAAGTTAATTAGTGTTGTATTTAAATTAGTTTTTATACGGGATCGATCTGGGTGAGACCCTCATTTGTTAATATACTGTCTTTAAATACTTCAGTCCTTACATTTGCAGAGCACTTTTTAGTGTTCTTGGTAAAGCCAGTCATTGAGTAACAGATGGTGTTTTATTTTTTTATGGAAGGGAAGTTGTTTAACACAATGCAGATTAAGTTTTCATTGTTCATGCAACACATGTGCATATTTTTTAAAGAACTTGAATTTTTTTTTTTGGTAGAGGAAAGAATTCCCTGAAGTCCAGATATGTTCAGCTTTTTCCTTGTAGTGGTGAACAAACTGTTCAGTGAAAGCTGAAATTCCAGTCAGATTGTTTCATTTTGCCCCTAGTGAGTTTACGTACCCCAGTCCCAGTGCTCTCTTGGCAGAAGGTTGAGAGGTTTGTCTTCAGCTGTATGTCAGTGCTTCAGCTGGATGGGAAAAGAAGGAAAAAAAAGTATTATACTAATAAAAGCCTTCTGGTTTTCATTAAAATGCAGACCCTCTGCACCAACATTATTTATGGAATTATCTGCAGTAAATTTCTGCGTTGCTGGGGTTTCTTTCAGCTACAAGTTCTAGTCTAAGAGGAGAGAGTGGCAGGAGTATTACATTTCCTGCTAGGTGACTGGAACAGGAAAGGGCTGAATTTTAGGTGTACTAAATTTTCTGAAAATTTCGACTGTATGGAAATTTGAAATAGTTACGTGTAAGATTCATAAATACCTTTGATTTTTTTTTTTAAATCAGAACTCTGCTTCTGCTATGTCATTTACAGTGAACTGATTCTAATTAGACTGATGAAGCTGCTTTCTGGCACCATGCTTTTTACATTTGCCTGTAGTTTTATTACCATTTACATCCTTTGAAGAAGTGCAGTCTTACTGTGAGCTAAAAAGCTAATATTGCAGGACCTGAATTTTTCTTGGACTTTAATGTGGAACTCTTATGTCATCTTGGGCAAATATATAAACTTACTTTTTGTCCCTGTTAGTTGGGTTGTAAAATTGGAATACACTTTGTTTATTTTAATCAAATTAGTATTGTAGCAATATTTGTAGAATACTTTAACATTCTTTAATGTATAAGGGCATGGTAATATGGTGCTTTTAAACGTTGAAATAAACCCTTGCACTTTTATCGTGGTTTTGGAGGGGATAGAGTTAATTTACTACTTAGTAGCTGCTACAGTTGCTGTGACTTGGATACTCACAAATGTTTGTCCCAGAGGCCAGTACCACGCGAATGGCTTCTCACTGGCTGGTATACAAGAAATAGTAAAATTTGCTTTTTTGCAGTTCCATATTAAGTAAAAGATGCTTTTGCAGTATTGTGCAATGAAATTACATCCACTAGATTTGAGTTTGAAGTTATTTAAGTACTAAGGAACTTCTGAAATATGACAGCAATTGCACTGGAGAGTTGAGAGGCAGCCTTAACTTTGGCATACTTGAGGTAACCAGATGTGAGTGCAGGTGATGAAGATGGGTGTGCCTTTTGGATCTCCATCTGCATTGTAAATCCTTTGTGAAGAGAGCATTTGATTGCTGGATTCTTTCTCATGACGGATGCCCAATTCGAGTGGGTGTGAAAACATTACTTTGTATATTCTGGTTGGTAGAGTAATTGGAGGGTGTTTTCTTTGAATATGGGTATGCTTCTTGTACGCGTTGTCTTTACACCAGATACCTCATTTCTTTCAGAAAAGGTCAAGAATGTTTTACTTTTCTAGTAATACCTTCAAATAAGCATTTGGTGAAGGTGGCATGGGCTTTTTTTGTGGCAATGAGTGGGAAAATAATTGATGTCTGTGAGCCCCAGACAACTCCTATGCTCCAATGCAGTTGGCTGTCTCTACAGCAGGGGAATATTCTGGAAGAAGAAATTGTAATATTTATAATATCCAACACTTTTTAATCGTTACAGTAAATGCATAGTGTTCTTCTTTCAGCTATCTGTTATGGCATCTCATTGTCCTGCAGTTTTTTCCCGTATTTATATGATGTCAGTCATAATTAGAGGAATATTTAGGGTATTTGACATTTGTTATCAGTCGTGGGAGCGTAGTTTATGTTTGTGTTCATGTAGGACCTAGTACCATTAGTCACATAGTGTCCTTGTGTTGTGCTGCATTCCATGCAAAGTCAGTGTAAAGAGCATCCCCAATCCAGGTAACTTTGGGTTCCAGCAGGGGCTGCGTCATGTAGTGGGGGTGCCAAATGAGAGTTGTGCAAACCCCACTATTGTTCAGCACAGTGGTCGGTGATCTCAGCTGCAGCCTCTGAACTTGCTTGGGTAAGCCTCGGAAGCAAAGGGTAGCAGTGGGGCGGACCCTTGTCATGTTTGCAGGGGATGAGCACCCAAACAACCTCAGAGAATGCAGGAAATAGTTGTTGAAAGGTACAAGGGAGTGTTGGTGTCTCCAGTGAAGCAAACAGTAATCCTTCGGTATGATGAAGTAATAAGCTGGAATCAGCCAGCAATGCCCTTGAAAGTGAGGTTAAGAAGCTAATGTTTGATGTGATAGAGAAGGAAGAGATAATGCTGGGTGAAAAAACATGTGGGTGAAAGGATAATCTCTCAGTATCAGAGGACAGGATGTGGTGTGGTTGAGAAATGAGATGGTTAGAGAATGCCTAAAGATTGCAGATATTGGAATGGTTAGAAAGGGATTGATATAAAAAAAAAAAAGGGAAATTGTTACCAAGTTTTAGATTGGATATAGATTTGAGATTCAGGAAATAAGTCAAATAATCAGGTGAAAGAAAGGTTAAAGTCTGAGACTTTAGTGTAATTTTTTAACACCAGTAAAGTGCAGTAGCTGCAAAGATATCATATGCATTATATGCTTTTAAATGAAATGTTTTATCTTAGTTTTCCCCTGAAAACAAGTTCAAATTTGTAATTAGTAAATGGAAAACTGTTTGAAGGTCCCCTAAAGACAACTGATACAACAATTTTGTTCTGTAAAGTCAAATATGGGTTCCCTCATGCTTCTAGTATCTACTTTATTTAGATCCTAGTAATGCACCTAATAGTGCAGGTACTCATTTACATATTTAATTTTACCAATATACTTGTTTGTTTTATGAGCAAAGATATCACAGGATGAGTGAAACTCATTGATGTGCTTGAGACTAAATACTTTATTACTAGGAAAATTTCAAATCTTTTTTTTTGTTTTTGAGAAAGGGAATATTTGCAAACTAGCTCTACCTGTAGCTTGTAGTTGATGCACAGCATTATTTAAATCAGCAACAATTACTGATGTTATTTTATTTAGTTTAATGGATCTTTTTCAGCCTTATGAGTTTTGACTTCTATGAACTGTGAGTTAGAAGAACAAGGATATGTACTTGGATTTATGAATGGTGAAAATTTTATTTTCAGAGTATTTATAATTTAATTAAAAGCTTTATCTCAGTAACTGTGGTTTTTATTATCTGGGAAGTTGGCTAAACAACAGATGATGACATTCGAGATCTGTGCAATATGGTCAAGGTGTTACAAATTTGTTTGGAGGAGGGCAAGAAAAGGATGAACTTGTCTTGAAAGGTTCTCCAGCATGTTGTAATAAAATGGTGAAAACCAGAGTGGAATATCTGGTTAGGTTTCGTGTCTAAGAAGATGGCATGTTTAAAGTGGAAAAATTAATTTCTTGAAAATTAATAGTAACTTATCAGGAAAATCCAAATGTTTGGGATTTTTCTACATTGTAGTAATATGAGGGGAATGTAGACTGTGCTGTTCTATGAAACTTAAATAGAAATGTCATCATGTGAGGCAAGCTGAGCAGTTTTGTCAAGTACCCTGGCTCTGCATGATACTCAAATATTTACTCCTGCAGCAAGAGGTGTGGTGGTCTGATTAAATGTTTAGGTTGAGGCTGAGGAAACGGGTTGCGGGTTATTTGTTTTGGTTTATCTTGATTGCTTCTTTGTTTTGCAAAAGCTGTGAGGTCTTTTGTGTTATTTCTGCTGAAGTTTTGCAATCACATCAACTAGATCTTTTAACTTATCTCCCCAAGTTTGAGACCCTGTTAAGACCTCTCTCTAATAATAAGGGTAACTTCTTTCCAAAATGGCTTTTTAAGAAGCATGTTCACTTTGGTATTGGTGCTAGGGAGAATAGTTACCATCTTTCCAGGAACAGTGTGTCAGTTCCTCCTGTGCTAGCCTAGCACTTGAGAGATCCGAGCGGATTTCCCGAAGTTCCAGCTTTATGTTCTGCATTCCTGAGAGAGAAGCAGTGAGGTGCAACAAGAAGTTTGTACTGGAAGAAACATCCACTTAGTGGGTTGGAATTGGAGTTTTGTAAAACCGGGGATTGGCTCTTTGTATTAAAACTGTAGGAGGTGCAAACAAACCCGGTGTTGGGCACACTGTGCTACCTGCTCTGCTTGGACGTCTCAGCACCCAGGGACTTCCAATAATTTTTGTTCTGCAGGGTTGTCCTTCAGTTTCACTGAAATTTCAACAGTTGAACTGAAATAATTTTCTTAAAAGGCTTAAAATAGTCTTAAAGATGAGATGCCAGTGGTATTTAAGCTTAGTGATTCTTAGATAAATTGTTTTTCCCTGTTCTGTCTGCTTTATGCTTCAAGGCTGTAATTGTGGGCTGTATAATGAATACATTTTGACATCATTTGTATAAAATCCCTTGCAATTTTTGAGCAAACATGTAATTGTCTTAAGGTGGTCATGCTGAATGGCCAGGATTCATGCTTTTTACAATAATGAGGTACGTGGAATATCAGTGCTCCAAACTCAAGTTTCAGCCTCGAGTTTTAATTCTGAAAGGAGAGCTTCTACAGACCTTTATGCACACACATTAGGTGGGAATACTGCTGTTGGTTTATAAATACTGGATGCTGGGTAATGTGAATTTTAAGACCTTATATGTAAATGTTTCTTATGATCTTGATAGACTATTTGTAGTACTTTGTAGAGCATTTCAACTTCTAATCATGCAGGCATAATCAGACTGTAAGTGAAACCTGAAACTTGCGGCTTTCCGGACTGCTTTTCTTTGTTATGTCATTGGAAGAGAGGTTTGATTTTTTGCTGACTTGTGTTCATTTGTGGGCAGAGGCTCCCGTATCTCCCTAGTTAATCTAACAGTTGTCTGGATGCTGCCTGTTATCCTTTCAGGACTGTCACCGGTTACTCTGTTACGAAGACAGCATAGCTTTCCATAATGTTGGTTCTTCCTGTCCTTTCTTAATCACTGTAAAACAATGTTTCATGTGGTGTACAGGGGTTTTTGTTTTTTAAGGAAGGTGGTGAATTTTAAAGCATTTCTTCAAGAGCACTTTGCAGATTTTTCATTTATTTTCAGTTGATTTAAATTATCTCAAAGTAGCACAGTATTCTCATGTATGAGAATACATATTTCTCATTGCAAGAAGTATTTTTTTAAATATTACTGTATTTTGCAAAAAGCTGATAAGACCACTTGAAAAATATAACTAAAAATCTGTGTATTCCTGCTGTAGTAAAGGGGTTTGAGGCTTTGCTTGCAGTTGGATCCTTTATCTTTCGATAGTCTCTGCCACTAAAGCTAATAGAATAGTAAGTTTATAGCAGGAAATGGCAGCCTAACATCTTAAACCATTTTTTTTACCATCAGATTCTGCTTGTCTTTGTTCTGAAAACAGTTTCTTCTGATCTTAATTTGCTAGAAGTTCCAAAGAATTTACTTGTTCCATTTTTAGTTTGTTTAGACTATCTTATGTTATTTTTATTCATCATCTTTTTTTCTTTGGTGTTACAATTCATTCAGTTGCTTCAGCAGCATTAGTTTCTGTATTCTGCTCAGTATTGAATTCTATTTTATGAGGAAAAAAGATGGATAAAGAGGATGACAAGTTAAAGTTAACAGGGAAGAAATACGAGTTACACAAAGTTATTTGTAAGGTCATCTTCTGGGGTACAAGATGCTTTCTGATGTGTGCAGTTCTCTTCTGGGCTTTGTATGATCTGTGTTTATCATCTCTATAACATGGTGTAAAACATCTGCAACACCTGTAGAGGCTTTCATGTTAATATTTCAGAAGGCTTTCATAATTGATATTTCTGTATGAGGCACCCCTTTCAGGAGCTGTTTGCTTTAACTTTTTTGAGTGGAAAGGATGGTATATATATTTTTGATCATCTCATAAACTGCACATTTAAGCACTATCTTTTGACTTTAACGACAGTATATTAAAATACATTAGCTGTTAAGTACAGACAAAGCTGTATTTAATCCCAGTTAGTATTTCTACCTACACAAAAGGTAGTATTTCTTATCCAATTACATTCATCTGGCTGGAAACTGTTTACTGTTTCAGCTGCAAGTAGTTTATTTGAATTATATTTGGTGTACTGTTGCCCTACATTAATATTAGGAATCCTGTGTTACATCTTAGAAAAACACCTTTATTCAGTATTTTCTCCACAATTTTATGTGTCTGATTTCATGCCAGTATTTGCCTACTAGCTGTGAATTTATTGATGCTGCGGCCCAGTTTAATTGCTACTCAGTTTTCTGCTGTGGTTTCTGGGAATCTACTTGTATCTGTTAGAGCTCTTCACCTATTACACCTGTTTAGTGCAAAAAGCTATTACTAGTTTATACATGAGAGTTGTAAAAATTAAAAGAAGTGTTTCCAAGATGCACAGATTCAGAAATCAGAGATGACCGTGCAGGTGTCGTGATAAGTGTATTGTGTAGTCTCTCCAGTTCTTTGTTGAAGTGGGGAAAACTATGTTGCAGCATGGGTGAAAAACATTTTAATTTGAATTTTAGTTGATTGTTGAGTTTGGAACCCTTGATGTACAATGTTTGCAACGATCTGAAGCAAGAAAATTCTGTGTCAGTCAGATACATGGCTTAGGTAAAAGTATTATTGTTAAGGTATTGGTACATATTATCTCAGCATGATTTTGACTTGGAAGTAAAACAAATGACACTGATGTTTGTGACAGCCATTTAAGGTGGGTGCTGAGAACCACAACAGTTTAGAGAGCATTAAATTGTCACTAAATTGCTCTCATGTTACTGTTGATTGTCTCCATGAAATAACTAGTTCATACATTTGTTTGTATGAATGAGCTGGTTTGTGGAATGATAGAAATTCAAGTATTTATTTTGTGCTACTATGTATTCCTGAGAAGCATAAAAGTTTTTGATTGTTGGTATGTAACCAGAAAAAAAAATAATTTTCTTATCAGGAGTGTACTCTAATTGCAGCAGGTTGATAGCAAATGAGTATTTCCAGGCTAATGGATTAATGCCAGATGTGTACCAGCCTGATGGAGTAATGCCACTAGCACAGGGCACATCTCATGTGAGTTGATTCATGCTTATATATATAAAATCTAATTTGAAAACTGAATTTTTAACAATTACAGTAAAACCAAGTCCGATAGAACTTTGGGAACTGAAAAGAAGAAATATTAGTATAGGCTTTCTTTTTGCAATTTAAGAAATAGCAAGAATTAACCCATCTCCCATGACATTAACATCAGAGTCGTATTCATTTAAGTGATTTGGGCTCAAGTCTAGTTCTCTGGATGATTCAGATGGGAAGGCCAAATTGTAAGCAGTAATCATTCTCTTCAGTATTTCTCTCCTTACAGAAGTCTTTCTAGACTGTACAAGGTTATTTGCAATTCACAGAAGAATGAAGTTGCTTCAGAGTTAAGAAACAGAAGAAATCTAGCATTCTGAAAAACTGCATTGGGAATGTAATTGCTAAAGTGCTGCTTTAGGGTACTGCTGACAAGTTAAGATAATATGTTCTCAACTTCTACTTTATCCAGTTTTGCTGCCTTAGTTTCAGTTTGCTACTTTGATTTTTAACTGGGTATTGGATATATTTAATCTCGGTGCAAAATAGTTAATGTATTTCAGTTTATCAGTTAAGTATTTTGTTTATACTTTTTATGATATGAAAACAAATATTGTTTTCACAATTAACCTTGTGATTTTTTTAATGCAAATTGTGCATTCTGCTCCCATAGAAGTGTAATAATTTTGCATATTCTTAGGAAGCATTTTAAGGCATCTGGGAAATTAATCCTTCTTGTTTTGTGATACGGTATGTGATACCATAAGAACACTCAAAATTTAGTCAAAGGTATTTTGATAAATGGTATTTTGAATGTTTTGAATATTTAGTATTTCTCTGAGGCTTTTGGGGACAATAGGATCAAATAGTTTCCTTTCCAAATCATTCTCTTCAGAAAAAAAGCAGTTGACTGATGAGTGCCTTTAATTTTCCATTCTACGCTAAAGATGCTCTGAATTCAGAATACTGTTACAGATTAATTAAATTAATTACATTTAATTTGATTTTATTAATTTTCTTTCTAAAAGATATGCATGGTTTTACACAGTGGTATGTAATGACATAAAAACTAAGAAAAGAGATACTTGGGGAAAAGGCATGTGCTTTAATTTTTTCTACCACAAAATCATGGTGTGTTTTTGATTACAAGTTGGCATGCTTTAATTACTGATTTTTAAATGTTTTTGCTAAGATACAAAGTGTTAAGGCTCCCCAGATACGAAACATCAATTTTCAGTGTTTTTTTAATCAAGCTAGTAATGTTAAAAACAAAGTTGAAACTCCCATGTGCAATTAGATGGTTTCAGTTTTATAGTCAGTGTAATAAAAAATATAACAGTTTAATTCAGTATGAAAGAAATGGGTTTTGGTTTTCTCATTATATCATGTTTTATTCAGTATTTGAGACTGTCAGAATTTCTTTAGTGTTTCTTTGACAGTTCCTAGCCCATTGATTATTTACAGAGATTTATCCCTTATTGGTTAATATTTTGCTGTTTGAATTCCATGCAGACTTAGTGAAATGAGTGCTTAGTAAAGACACGAGTAGCACTTCATGTTGAAGCATGAAATTGCAAATCATTAGGTTTTCCATAAAGGACATAATAAGTGTGGTGTGGCAATGACATAAAATACAGGAAAGGTTATATCTTTAGGTGACAAAAAGACTGCCACATTCCTCTACTTCCAGGTCAATGTGTAATAAGGAGTGTTAAGTGTTGCAGGGTTCTTTGGGCAGAACTGGTTTTTTTAAAGGAAAGTACAAGTACAAAGGTCTGGAGGTGTTCAGGGCCAGGCTGGGTGAGGCTCTGAGTGACCTGGTCTAGTGGGAGGTGTCCCTGCCTATGGGAGGGGGTTTGGAACAAGATGTTCTTTAAGGTCTTCTCCAACCCAAGCCATTCTATGATTCTACATAATGAATTCGTAGTAAATTACTGTTCTGATCTGTAGTATTTGCTACAGTTGAATTTTGAACTACATCTCCAGTATATCATTGAGCACGTTTTTACTGTTTTGCTCTTTATTATTTCTGATTTGGTAATACTAAAGAGTCTTTAGGAAAGAAACCTAGTAATTATTTGCTACACTAGTAGTTTTTCTGTGGCTGTAATCAGTGGAACAAGATGCTTTGCACAGAGTATAGAATTAACACAGTGTTTAAAATGTTGCTATTAAATTGAATTCCCACAGTATTTCTTTATTAAGGCAGGAACAGTGTTCTCAGTATCTGCTTTTGGAGTAAACAGTGAAGTTATGTCAGAAGGGTAAGCAGTGCAAAAGAGGCTTTAAGAAGGAATTAAAAGGGAAGTAGTGGATGAACAAGAGTTGAAAAAAATTAGAAGAATAAAAAATCCTGAGAAATTATGAGAGGGAGAAATTGGCAAAGCTGGTTCTGTTTCAGNGAACAGCCCCAGCTCCCCCAGTCTCTTTGTGAGCTGCCCCAGTCCCGCCGTCATCTCTGCCGTCCTCTGCCAGGGGGGCTGCAGGAGCTCCCTGTCTGTCCTGTCCTGGGCAGCCCAGAACTGGGGACAGCGCTCCAGCTGTGCCTCGCTGGCTCTCAGCACAGGGGCAGGGTCACCTCCCTTGACCCACTCACAAGGCTCTTCCTCACATTGTCCTTCTTGGCACTGCTGCCTCACGGACAGCTTGTTGTCTGCCAGGACCCCCGGGTCCTTCTCTGCAGAGCTGCTCTCCAGCAGGTCAGCCCCAGCCTGAGCTGGTGCCTGGGGTTATTCCTCCCCGGGAGCAGGACCCCGAATTTGCCTTTGTAAAATTCGGGTGGTTCTCCTCTCTTCTCCCTCCAGCCTGTGGAGGCCCTTCTGAAGGGCTGCACGGCCTCCTGGGGTGTTGGCCTCTGCTCCCAGCTTTGTGTCCTCAGCAAATGTGCTGGGGAGGCATCTGCCCCTTCGTGAGAGTCCTTGATAGATAAGCTATAAACACTGGGCCTAGTGTTGAACCTTGAGGTCTAGTCACAGATGAAGTACTGAGATTGGGTGTTTGTTCAGCTATACTGTTCAGATCTCCACTGGATTTCAGAGTGAATACCCTTCTATTTTTATCAGTTTGGTCAGGAAAGAAGTAACTGAAGAAGGTAGGGTTGTGCTGCAGTAGCTTTTAATTTCTACGTTGACTATTCATTTGACTCTCAAAAAGAAACTTGCTCTCAAAGAAGAAATCGATGTGGTCTGGTGTCACTATTGCCAGTGTGACCCTGTCGTTCATGTTTATTTCTGTCCTGAGTGTACTATTTGTCTTGCTTGGGAAGTATTGGCAGTGATTATGCTATAAATAGGCTTGCTTTCAGTATGGACCTCCTGAAGTGGTGCAGAATGTATTTATGGACCCCACTGTCCTTTTAATATGCTGGATTACAGAAACAGTATGAAAAATGAGCTGTTATGAGTTTGGACTTGGTACATGTTTTGGAAAGAATGGGGAACCTAGCTATGACAGTTCAAAAGTGTGCGGTTTTTTTTCAGAACACTGAAATTTGTACTCATCTTTTGTGTATGCAACTTCAGTGTCCAAATATGCTGTAATAGGGTTGTTTTACCTTTTTGAAATTGTAACTTTTTAAATGGAAGTGCATATGCTTATAGTTAAATTACATCATTCTTATGGTTTCCTTTGTAATTTAAGGAAAAATACCTTGTTAACCAAAGGAAGATGTATGTGTTTTTGTACAATTTGATTTATCAGAGGAAGTACATTTCTACTAGAAATAAAGGGTTTACAAATAATCTTACTCTTAAAATACAAGTTATGATTCTGAAGTCTGTGGTGAAATATAGGAGGACCTTACTGTGTATTTCTAGGCTCATGTCTTAAAAACTCTTAAGAGAAATGGATACATGGCACAATTGTGTTACATTTTAATGTTATCTGAATCACAAAACCTTGAAAAATTCCACTGTTTTGAAGGTGCCAGTAATAACATCTGGTTTTAGTTTAAATTCTTTATTCAGTTATGATAATGTTACTATGAATTTTGCTTCAAAAACAATGAGTACAGTAGATTCCATTGCAAATAAAGGATGTAGGGGGTGGCGTTGGTTTTTATTTTGGTTTGGGTTTTTGGATTTGAGTGTTGGTTTGTTTTTTCTGGGGTTTGTGTGTGTGTTTGGTTTGTTTTCTGTCAGGGTATTTATCTGTGTCTGAAATAATGTTCCAAAGAATAGAGGAAGGCTCGAATTTACTGCCATGTTAATTTCTTGTTAAGTGTATGGATCTGGTTTTACAATCAAGTTTGAAAAGTATTTACTGTTGTTAGCAAGATACCTGTGAAGAGGAAAAGATGTAGCTACTATAGTCTTTCTCTTGAACACTGAAATGTATCTCAGGTGATACTGAGAAGGGAAATTCACTGTATGGTAGGACTTGTTACAGAAAAGTCCTCTTGTTCACTGGGCTGACAAAACCAACAGCATATGGCAAATCAGTTACCAGCCTTCCAGTTCCGTAACTATTTACGTAACCGGTCCCGTGATCTCTGGTTTTCTGAAGTACTGAGCAGTATCTGCTCCCTTTTAGCAGGGAGTGTGCTCAGAACAGTCCGTGGTGATTAGCTCTGTTAGTATTTGCAGTCCTTCCTACACCATAAAAGGCTGAGGACTTGATTCAATAAAATTGAAGGGCTGATCAAAATGCCTATGTGCAGGTATCTTACTCTGAGTGGTTTAGAAGAGCAAGTATTTGTTTACAAGCTATGTAGGCATAGCTGTATCTTTTGAATATCAATAGCAACAAATGTAAGATTTATGTCTTTGTCTGAAGTCTGTCTGATAGGAGCTGATAATAACACTAAGAAATACCTTCTCCTATTCCAGCTGCATTCACTATGGGTTCCTACATTTAGGAGAAGAGAGTAGTTGAGACAGTTTATCAGAGCTATGCTGAATGAGGAGGTTTTGTCTGGGTCTCTGTGCTTAGAGCTGAAACATTCATGTTGCAAGAGGAACCACTACATTTTATTCCTGGACCAAGTTCTTATGGGTTTACCTGGTATTGTAATTATATCTATTGTGAGAAATTATCTAAAAATTAAGAGCAGGATATGTTTGTTATATTCGTGTGCTGTAAGTTTTATTTTATGTGTTCATTGTTCAGTCCAGTTGCTGTGTAGAAATAGTGTCAAGAAATATGTTTTTTAGGGAACTGTTGACAGGAGTTTAAGATTCCAAATAATGTGCACCTTCATTAAATACATATGAGGAAAGTTATAAAGAATATACTATGCTCTCTGTGTTGAAATGAAGTTCTACTGGTGATGCTGAGTACCTGGATTCTGTATATTTTTACACTATATTTGTCCTAACTATCAGAATCATAAACAATAGGATTCAACCCATACCAGACAGGTTTTTTTTTTAATGACTATTCTTTTGAGACAGAGCCTAAAGATGCATCTTTTAAGTGTGAAACACACTAAATTTACTTGTCTGTCTGGGATTTCTCCATCATGCTTGTTAAACAGTTTATAATTTTTAAGTCAGTTGAAAATGGTATCCTACAGTCTACTTAATAGCTGAGTAGGTAAATACAAGGAAGTGATATTTGGATAAGAGGGAAGTTGCCACTCTCCCTTCTTTTTCACCTCCCCCATCTGGCAGAAAGTACTTCCTTGTTTTAAATTTGTTTCAGGCATCTTGACTTTTTGACGAGTTCAGAGCTCTGATCCTGTTATAGTTCTAAACTGTAGCAAAGTCTATAGAATAGCCTCCCAGTAATATGCAAACTAAGTTACTTTAAATGGCACATTTTAGGTCAGTAAAACTCACTAAATAGCGCAGTGTAAGCTGGGTCTCATGGTATTGCAGCTGAACATGTTGTAATACAATTTGTACAGAGTTGTGTGTGCACATGTAAAGCTGCTGGATCTTGTTTTCCGAATTTGTGATGTAGGGCATCTAGGTGTGCTGTGATATTCCATGTGCAAGCCTTTTCTCTTTGCCGTATTGCCGTGCTTTGTAACATTGAGACGGCTCCCTTCTTGTGTGGGGCCCGCTGTTCACTCCCTTAGTGTATGGAGAGGAAAAAAACAGTGCATACTCTGCTTCTGAGATGCTATGCCAGACTGGCCAGAGCAGGAATTTAACCCTTCACTGAAAAAGTTGTCAGTAGGTGAGATCCCTTTCTTGTTTCTACAAGTTTTGAAAAACAGATCCTCCAGAATGCAAAAATAGATTGTCACATGTGCAAGAACTGGGGAGTGTCAGAGTTGCTTGCTCAGTCTGTCTCCTGTGGATACGTTTTTAATAATGTTGTGGAAGTATCTGTAGTTGGTAGAGAAGCATTTAAAAGTTTTGAAAGGTTTCACTAGTTTCAGCAAGGGTTCTTTAGTCATACACTAAAACATTCACCATGTACATTACATGTCAAGTCACGTATTAATATTTTGTAACTGAAGAACCAAATTATTGTTTACACAATTTTTCAAAAATAAAAGTCTTGCATCAGTGCTTTCCAAGACAGATAATTTGTTCTTGCAGATTTTCTGTAGGCTACCATTAATCATGCAGTAAATGTGCTGGTTTTGCACAGAACATCTGCTTCACGTGAGGTCTCACATGGCTGTTGGTCATACAGCTAATTCTGTATTCTGCAGCTTTGTTGATATATAGCCTCCCTGCTTTATAATCTGTTATTCTAGTGTTACTGGAACGATGGGATTTTCTCCAGATATTTCTTATAATGAACAACAGCATCTCTAAGTATTGTACAAAGAGTAGTAGCACTTTTTACTGTGATGCATGATGTCGCACTTACTTCATTTAGGGTTAAACATAGTCTTCCTGTCTCCTATTTCAAGTGACATAACTGGGACTAAAATGTACTTATGCTTCAGCCTGTTTATTAGCAACCTTCAGCCATTCCCGGAAGACTCAGGAAGTGCCTGTTTTCTGCCTTGGCTGTGGTGAAAATAAGATTTCTTGGTGTTTGTGGCAACGGACAGAATTATATCCTTTATATGTATAGGGCAAGTGTAATACTTCCCCTGTGTTAAGATGGCAACTACTTTAATCCAATAATGCTCAAAAATATATGGTTTGTGATCTGCTATTGTCTTGGATAGATGTTTGAAAATGGTCTGTTTTGAGTTAGTGTGGGAATTAAGCTTAAAATAGAATGTGTTTCAGAATGAAGCTTTGGTTCAAATGCAGATAAGACTCAAGTATTCTAACAATCTCTATTAAGAACATATGTGAAAAAAATCTGGCTAAGTTTCTTAAAAAAAAATCTTCCCAATTAAAAGTTGAATGAAATTAAGGGGATGATTGAAAGCTAAGTGAGTGGCTTCTGATCCAGTTTACTAAGTATGATTTCCTGATCTATATTTTACGTATGCTTGTGTTCTAGTGATGCTTACTTAATAGGCGTGTGTGTGTGTTTGTATTTTTCTCAGGTGGTGGTTGTAAGGAAGTCCATTCTGACTGCTTGGGGCACAGCACTTACCTCCTTCCTAGCTTGTAGGTGAAGATGTTACAGCTGGTGCACACCCACAGTGAAGAACCTGTTCATTGACAACCACAGTGTGAAGAGCCTATGATGGGTAGCAGAGAGGAAGGAGGCCTGGAGCTGTGTTCTGGCTCCTACACACTGTGTTGGTAGAACTTCCTGAGGAGCAGGAAGTGGTGTGTTCAGGGAACAGCCCTCCCTACAGCGTGTGGCAGGCTGTGAGCCTGCTGTGGGACTACAGAGCGGTGTCATCTGAGTGAAGAAGAGAGCAGACCTGTAGGTACTGCAAAGTGATGTTTTCCTTACTTAAGTTTGCATCGTGATGCAGTGAGGTAAATTTACTGTTCTTATGAATGTGACCATCTGTTGACTGAAGAATTCTGGAGCTTATTCATTAACAGGGCAAATAGGAGTGGTTGTTGAGATACCCTCTGCGGCAGTGTGTTCCTTTCCTCTCGTCTTAGCATTGGTGTTCAGTGTCCCAGTTGTGAACTTCCAATCAGTTTGCTCTGCTGGTAGGAAACTATTGCCAGTAGAGTCTAATGATTAGTCCAACTGATCCACTCAGTGGCAAGGGTGAACTGGAGTGCACAGCTGTAATTTCTAATGTTTTTCAGCTGATCTGCTAATCTCTAGAAGCAGAACCTGATTCTTTTGTAATTACAGCTGCTCATTTCAAAAGCAGTCACAAATGTTTCCACACATACTCTGTCTGTGGCAGATTCCTGCTCTTTACTGGAGACTGTGTCACACCTGTGAAGTTGTTAGGTCTCAAAGAAGACACCCCCTCCTGCCAGACCTGACTTTGATCTAGAGTTTCCAAAGCAGTTCCTTTGCTGCTGGTCTGGGGACATCTTTATGGAGGAAAACAGCCTTAGTCTTTCTCTTCCTCAATTGCATCTCTCCATTTTTAGCTTTGCTTTAGAAAGCTGGCTTGCTGTGTACATTCCCTTACAGCATGGCTGGATCTCCAGTGGTTCAGTACTTTATTGAGCTTTTTGCTCACTTTATCATGCAAATGTTTCTCTCATCACAGAAATTGACTTTTTAAAATTGAAGCTGAAAGTGATACTGCTTTTTAAAAACATATGCTAAAGCTTAACAGGCAAATAGATTTTTTCATACTATGTTCATACTATGAATTTATTTATTCTTTATTCCTCAGAGCAAAGTAGTCTTTTGTCCAGCTAAAAGTGATTTTTAAATTCCTATTGTTTTCCTTTTGCATATTAAACATGGTGCATTTCTAGCAGAGTTTCTCACTTAAATATTTTCAAGGTACAACATAGTGCACTGTTAATACCAGTTAATATCTTAATTTTTGGAAGCAAAGTAGCTCCATGTCCTGAAGGTCAACCTACAAACTATTTTCAGAAATTATTTTTGGGAATTATTCTTCATGTCTCAAAAAAACTAGCAGATTTTCTTCATAGTATCCTGTACATATGCCTGTACAATCTACAGTGAACTTTCATTTTAATATGAAATTAAAATGTGAAGTACTGTTTCATTTATGTATATGAACATGTTACTTTTTTCCTCATCTTAATCTGAGTGCCTCTGCTTTATTTCCAGTGTTATTATGGCTTTTGATGTTGCTGCCCTGAACCTTCTAATTGATATTAACCTTTTAGTATATAAAATACTTAGCATTTAAGTTTGCTCATAGCACATTTTTTCCTCTCTCTTAACTGTAATACCCAGATTATTTTCAGAGAGGAATGAGGTATAATTTGCAGATTAGTCTGGAGCTACAATCAGAACTCATAGAAAGCAGAAAAGCAAAACACTCTCTTTTTTGTTCTTGATACAGAAACAGCTCTTTGTTAGTTTTTAGATGTGAAGCTAACAGGGTGTTTTGAAAAGATAAAGTGCTGTTTAGCTGGAAGCAGCTTTTGTCTGCCTGTTAGGAAGAAGCACATTGCAGTTGCAAGGAAAAAAAGAAAGACCTAACCAAATTGATAATTACGAAAACAAACAGGCAGGAATACAGAGAAATGATAATCAGTTCAGACAGTAAAATAAAAGGGCTATTATCCTAAGATAGAAAAGGAAGCAGGAATGCATAAAGATGGAGACAAAAGAAGAAACCAAAAACAGACAGTGAAGAGGTATCCACAAAGAGAAACTGTAATGTATTGTCAGAAGTAGAGTAGTGTAACATCCTCTAATTAAAATACAATTTTGTAATTAACTTGTCCTGAAGACAAATAAAGGTATGGTATATTATACTGGTAACTTCTCATTAATATATTCATGGATGATTAAGGTTCCCATAACTTGTAATGTAGTGCATCAGGTAGTTCTTTGTACAAACACTGCAAGACTTTTTTTTTTTGTTCCGTTTTTTGACATAAAGAAATTTACTTGGAGATACCTCCAAGTAAAACAGTGAATCATTTGAAGGCCTTGATCATTATCTAAAAATAAATAAAACCCAAGCTGCATAATGTTTCATCATTCAGCTTCTTATTTCATAAGAGTTTTATAAAATCTTAATATGTTAAATAGTCACTTTATAATGTTTTGTAACTTAAAATACTTAACTTCTTGAATAAAGATTGGTGTTACGAAGTAGTTTTTTTTCTTCTGCAGTGCTGCTGGTGGAGGAAAAAAAAAGACATTAAGCAGAATTTAACCTATCATTTAAATTTATCCATAATTCAGGTTCATTTGATAAACCCTCATGGGCATTAGTTGAGTAAACAAGCATTGCTAAGGTTGGTATTAAGTTATCTAATCACCCACATTTTCTCACTTGGCTTTCTCTGGACTTGTAGTTGTGTGGTTAAGTAAGTCATGGCTTTTCATAAGGTGATAATAAAATACAACATTTATATCCACAAATGCACTGGGGCTTTTTTGATGCCAAGTGTTTTGAATATTTTTTTCCATGATTGCTGCTTTTCCATGCTCTGGACACTGGCATAGTACATATTTCCTTACAGCAGCCTGCATAAGGGTTAAGAATTTAGAGAGCAAAAGACAGGATTGAGTTTTTAATCTCCCACTCACTGACTTTGAAGTTTAGACTGGCTGGAGAACAGGGATACTGGGATATTGGCTGGATACTGGGACTTGCAAGTTTAGGCAGCCTGGAGAACAAAGAATTGGGGAAAAAACCCTCATCTTGAGCCAGTGCTTCAAAAGTGCAAATAAGATCACTTGGGTCACTGCAGACTAAAATTGTGGTCAGATGAAAGTGTGGAAGTAATGATGTACAGTTGAGTCAATAGAGAATAAAATGATAGTAGAATAATTAATGCAAAGTGTCCTCATTTCAAATAAAATGTTTTATTAAGTAGATATTTAAGCAGATGTAATTTTACATCTGCTTATACATCTATTGTATAGATATATAAGCAGATGTAATTAATTGTGGTAGGTTTCTGAAACTTGTAAGTCAGTGTACTTAAATGGTTAATGTGGTTTTTAAAACTTTCAGCTGTATTGTCTGGAGGTCAGTGAAATGGGAGACTAATTGGAAAGCAATTCAGTGTTAATGCAGTTAGCTAGTTTACATATTGGAAAGGAATAAGTTAGTGAAACAGAAGGATTTTTTTACAGAATGATACCACAATCCTAGCTTTAAATACAAGTAGGATTCCTTTCTGAAGCTGATGAAAGCTGAGAACATTAACCCCTTAAAAATCTCAATCTTGTTTAATGCCTTTTATTTGAAACTCCCACATCAGTCCAGTGTCTGGACTGGTAGCTTTGGGAAGACTTAAATGTCCAGTATTTTTGCTGTAGCATGCTGTCTCTGAAGAGATCTCCCATGTTTTTCTTTTTATTGGTTCTTGAGGCTTATTTGGAGAAAAAACAAGTGTCAGTAAGAGGAGGAGAGCAAATCTCGAGTTTAACCCAGGAGAGTCTGTTTTGTCTTGGCTGCAGGTTTGAGTCAGGTTCGCTCTTGGCTTTGATGCTTCAGCTGCTATGATTGTAAAGCTTCCTGATATCTGCAAACACATGATAAGTTTAGAACTGCAAACCTGGAGTGTTTATAACATTGATCTGTGGTGCCAGTAAATAATCTCGAAGTAGAATTAGGTATGTGAAATCTGTTTTGGAATAGTCTACTTTGACCTACTGCAAACTTCTTGTCAAGTGTCAGATTTGTTTGTTGTTAATGGAGAGGCTTTGGACTACATTCCATTTTTGAGTGGGCAGTTTCTCCTTGGGCCACCATCCATTAGCTGACCTTAATCACTTTAATAATAGTCAACTGCAGTTTTAATAAAGTTTCTTACAAAAATTGTCTGCTCAGCTGCCAAGGGGTGTGGGCAGTTACTAGACAAACAGCAATATATATTTGCTTGGAAATACTGTTGAGAACATATTTCATTATCAAGGCATAGATAGCCAGATATTGTAGGATGTGATTTTAAAGACCTTTTAATAACCTGCTGATCTCTAGTTAATGAAGTTTCCATTTCTTATAAAGGAGCTAGCCAAATTAATACACTGATATATTTATTTTTAAGTTACAGACCTAAATTTTATAGGAACCATTTGATCTATTTTCTAGTCTGTACAGCATTGCATTTGATTTTTGATCATTTCCCCCCCCTTTTTTTTTTAATTGAACACATCCCTTGTATCTCAGTGCATTAGTTTAATTTCCTTTGTAGCAGTCTGGAAGATTTGTTGTTTGTGTTCCTGTACAAAAAGGAAGCTTTTTGCTTAATCGAGGCCCAGAGCTCAAATGTGAGCTTCTGGAGAGAGATTGAAAGTAAATGAGTAAATTTGTGACTCCTCTCTAGAAGCCTTTCTGGAAAGGCCAATCCTTTTTGCTTATTTGTTGATGTTGCCTTTTGCTCATTTATCTCAGTGGCTTTACAGAACAGTGTAAGGTGATTCTTGTGGCTGC
>WAAE01004264.1:0-14877 GCA_013400495.1 Nicator chloris | reverse complement strand
AAAAAAAAAAAAAAAAAAAAAAAAAAGCAGAAGAGATACCAGCAAGCTGGTATGCCATGAAACCACAGTGGATTTAGAGACAAAAACTTACACTCCAGCAAAATTAACACCACTTTCTGTATACATTGGTGGCACATTGATTGATTAAAGAAAAAATAAAAAGAGACTAAACAGTCACTCACATTTAGCCCATGTGGAAAACCCCAAACAACTGAATTCGACTAAACAGATGTACAGTGGGAAAAAAACCCCCTTTGATTACTTAATTACCAGAAATAAGAAAGAAAGCGGACCCTACCTAACCAGCCATGGTTATCTATCATCAGTTGTGAAAGACCTGTTGATATGAAAACAAAAGGCTCTGCCAGTATTTTGCACATTTTGATATGAAAGTTGCCATTCTTCATTTCATTAACTTATTCTCATAGTAAGGAAAAGACAAGCCAAGTGCCTGCCTCAATCAACAAAGCTGACACATTTTCAACAGCAGTACAGGGAAAAGCAAGAACATAAACTATCTGCTTATTTTAAGGTAGTGCTAGTGCTGACAGGATGGCTTGTTGTATAAAACTGAAATGTGGAAATCATGACTCATCTTCTTCAAGAATTCAAGCTCAATTTTTGTAACTACAAGATGGATCAGCATTGAACTGTTTTGGTAGGAACTATTACATAATTCTTTGTCCACCAATCTGTCCAGACTTATCCATGTAGTCTTGCAATAATGTGCCACCATCTTTCAGAGCAGATTTTTGTGAAAAATGTCTCCAAAAACTGATAACAGTTGAGGTGGAATAATGAAGCAAATGGCTCTTTAACAATCTCCTGATTGTTTAAACTTCATATATTCTATGTCATAAGCTTTCCAGAAGCAACATACACTATTCTCAGGGCAAACAATGTCAACATTTAAGGCAAAAATGTAAGAAAAAGATGCAGCTTTCTTCTGAAGCAGGACTGCTGTTGAAACCACCTTGGCTGGTGACCTTGTAGGAGTATTTGTACTTAAATTGCTTTAAAATTCTTAGAAGTTGCAGATGTTGAGAGGCATTGCTTTACAATAGGCTTTTGTGATTGCAAAAGGAGGTGGGGAGAAAGTTAGGTTTTTTCCTCTTGGCAGAAGATTAAATTCTTAGACAGTGAAGAGTGGAACAAAAGCTCTTATAGAAACAAGAGTACCTTCAGGTAGTCATCATAATTTCTGTCAAATTGAATGTGAGTTTGTTTTAGATACCAGAAAGGCTGCAGAGACAGTTAAGTACAATGAATTTGTACCTAGAGTTCAAGTACTGAAACATGCCTAGAAAAACTTAAAGAAGTCAAAGGCTAATTTTATTTCCTCAGAACGTATACTTTCCTTTCAACCCTGCCACTGCAATGTGCAGTGTTTTCTTTCTGTGATGCACTGTCATGATCTAATAAGGATGTTCAATGGGGTTATGGAGGTTTAATTTCTTTAGGACTTTGATCCTGCTGATCTTGTATAGCCTACATCTAGGTAACGATTTGAAACCATTTTCAGAATGACCTCACTGAAAGGAAATAAAATCCTGGGTGAAAAAAAATAACATGACATGTCAATGAAACTATGGCAGCATGTGGCCTTCTCAGTGAGAACCATGTGGAACCTTGTCACCTTCTTGAGAAGTCCCCTTGTTAATGAGGAAAAACTGCACTACTTCCTGGAAGTAACAGGAAAAGGATGGGTCTTACAGGGATGACTGCCCTCAAAATCAATTCTAGGATGTCTCAAGTCCATACAAGCTGCTTAAACACTGGCCACTACATAAAAACAAACAGATACCCCACTAACAGGCTCTGGAATCCAGAGTTATTTGGAGAAGGAGCAAATTTTTACTTATCTGAGTAAAAAGCTTCAAAAAACCACTGACTGGTACAGTGAACACAAGTGTGTATTTCCAAAGGAAAGCTATACCCTTCTCATCATAACAGTCTGGATATTACCTCTGAACTTAGTTCAGAAAGCATCTGGTATTGCAACTGTTCAAAAGATGGTGACTGTAAAGACCAACAGGTAAGCACACAGAAAGGCACTTGCAAGGATTCACTATGGGTCTTACACTTCAAATGACACTAGAATTGTAATTCAGATCAAGCTTACTGGTCAATACTGGGAATGATCTTCTCTCTCATTATATATGGGCAATGGTGTACATGAGTAATGTAGCTAATATGATCAATTTCTACTGATGATAGAGGCAGAGGCTGAGGGCAAAGTTTGCCCCTAGATCTCTAGAACAGGAAGAAGCCTGGTTGGAGGAAGCTTTCTTAGCACCAAGGAGACCTTCTCACCCTTCTAACGGACCTGTATAGGGATGTTACCATTTGAATGATACAATGGAGAAGTGTGAAGAGAAGGAATGCTCTTTTTGCCTGAATGATTTTCATTTATTTATACATGAAAGAGCCCATGATAGAAATCCAAAGGCATTGCTGAGACAGAATGAAACAAAACCATTTTGACTTTCTGGTGATGACTAGCTCTGGGAGTTGAAGAAGCCATTGTGAAATACTCAAAAATATCATCCTAGAACTTGAGCTATTATTCATGTGAGGCTACAATGTTTTTTATATCTTAAAGAAGTGGCAAATAAAAAGAAAATTGAAAGAAGTTTTGTAAGAATTCATTAAATTAAGAAATACTGCTATGCAGCTGACCACTCAAATGTCTTTTAAGAGTGGCAGTAATGAAATAGAAACATGTGCATTCTGCACAGTATACTACTCCCTGAAAAACACAAGAGAGGGAAGCAAGTGTGCAATCTGTCCTAAAACCATATAGAGGAAGGCCTCTCATTCTCAAGTTGCAGAATATCCCTTTGCCTTTAAAGCATAATCGTCTGCCCTGTTCCTTTTACCATCTTTTACCATCATTACCATTACTAATTTCTCATCTGCCCCCCTATTTCACTATTTTTTAAAATAAGCTTTTTCAAATATGAACTCTTTGCTTGTCTTCCTTTACTTGAAACAAAAAGTATCTTACATTATAATATCAAAGTAATGTTCCATCTCTCTTGGAAGAAATCAAGATTGTAGCTAAGCTACCAACTGATCAACAAGTTCAGGAACAGCTCATAGCACTCTAATAGCATGGAAGATGAGAGATTTCTTATGACTGCAATCAATATTTACAGTTAAAAACAACTGGTTGTCAAATAATCACAATTTGACAGTGCTAAACTAAATATGCTGCTGAGTAAGGAGCACAATCAATGAAGCCCTGGTACCAAAAGCCTTCCCATACTATGTCTCTAGTGCAATCAGCTGAATTTTTCCCTCTCTATATTCCCTTCATTTTCTTCTCTCCTATGAACATACTGCAAAACATTTCATTTTTGCTATGAAATCTCTTCCATTTGCAGTAATTCCAGCTTCCTCTTTGTCCATTAACTAAAGAGAGAGTATACTCTGTGATAGGTTCATATAGATGGAGAAATATGTTACAATAACCACATTTTTTCAAAGGTGGTGTAAATGTAAGTATGATTTCTCAACCCACCAATTAGTTTTTACAAAATTTTATTACATACTTTTTGATACCTCTATCAATTCTAGCTGATGACAAAAAGTTACTGCTAAGATGAATGGAAAACCATCTTGCAAAATATTTTCTTAGCTTTTTTATTTTTAATGGTGTTTTCTTTTCTGAAGATTTACTTCAGTAAATGAGCCCACGAAACTATCAGTTCAAAAACTGCTTTAAAAACTTTTCTATTGGAAATTAGTGTGCATTTTGCAAATTGCATTGTAAATAAAGTTCTTCTAGTAAGTAATTAAAACCCATGCAATTATTTAAACTATACTGTAACGATTTGAAAACAACAATGAATTACATACTTCACTGCTGTGATAACAACATTGCGCTTTGGTTCGTTGTCATAGCTCACACTTTCAATGCCATAAACCTGAGCTAATTCATGGATGATTCTGCGGTGATCTCTGTTCATTGGTGGGTAACAATGACTCTTCTTTGCATGCTTGCCCTGAATTCAACAGAAGAGTTAAGAAAGAAGAAAAAAAAAGGTGAAGTTTTCCTTCAGGAGAGCCAACAGGAAGAAAACAATGAAAAAAAGTGTTTGTACCTCTAAAATTTTGCTGCTATGACAAAACCAATACCCCAAACTGCTAAGACCTCAGTATTGACAGAAAGCTCACCTGAAAATATTAATTTAATTCTGCAAAATTAAATTGTGCATTCTGTGTTGTTTCCATCACCTCAAAGTATATACGCACCCACACAGGGGTATCTTTTAAGTTTGAAATACAAATTCTGATTACAGACATTCTACTTAGATCCCAAAAACCAATACAAAATTAGTTTTATCAGAATTTGTATTCTTCAAAATGATCTGCCAAGTTCACAACAGATCCAATTTTATTTTGGATTGTGAAGCAGATTGGCTTCACAATGCACATACTGGTGATAGCTACAAAGATGTCAAATATATCAATCACTTCCCTCTACCAAAGAAGCTATTTATCTGCAAGTTTCTCATGTAATGGCATCAGTAGATTCTTTATTAAATAAAACCCCAAAGTTCTAGTTTTAATCAGTTAACGAAGACTGATAATGTTTGATTCAACACTGACTATTATATCAACAGTAGAAGAACAAACAAAAAAACAGGGTGCTATGAGCCCATGTCCATAATAGGTTGGATCAATTTGTAACAACAAACGCATATGAGTCACTCAGTGCTTCAGTCTGCTTTCACAGATTCAGGACACTGCTTCAAGCCTTTGCCTTCATTATCACCAATGAAGTCTTCTAGATCTCTGGGTCAACAGAGGGGATTCAAGGGGAACACAAACTACCTGTAGTAGAGTAAGTATGAGTCAGGGACTTCTATGGAAATCCCAGCCTATATAAGTTCCTAGGACTGCAGGTAGTGTATTTAAGGTCACTGAGAAATCAGGATGATATCCCACTCCTCCATCACCTCTGAAAGATTGTAAGAATGGGGTAGGAACCCAATGACTCGAGAAAGGTAATTGTTGCAACTATATACAACCAACCAACCAACCAGAAAGAACCCAAGAATTATTGGCTGGCTAGCTAAAATTCCAATCTGTTTTTAGCTACATGAAGGAGAAAAGTCCCTGGGAGAAACAGTGTGGATTTACAAAAGGCCAGCCACCAAAAATGAATGTAAAATCCACCACATGTAATAGAACAAGTCACCAGGGGTACAATGCAGCTATCCGGAAAATAGAGGGTTAATATCTGTCTCTTAGATTATGAAATTGCTAAATTACAAATAGTAACTGGACCAGAAACTGTGGTCAACCATCTCCATAAGTCTTCAGGGTAATCCCATGCTGACAGAATATTATCTTTACTTTGCAATTAACAGTAATGACCTTCTCAGCTATTACAACACTTCCAGCATAGATACAAGAGTCTGAAGAACTCTATAGATTCTGTACTGTCTTGGGTTTAAACTGTTTCCCCAGCATTCTCCACCAACTATTCTGGTTTGACTATTTGCTCATCTGTGAGAACATGACCAGGGGTAAAATAAAGGCAAAACAACCCTAAAACTTATGAATTACAATGGTAGTTTATTCACACACACACAAGAAGAAAAGAAGAAAATTGAAAAAAACCTTAAAAATGTCAAAAAAGCACCTCCCCTCCTTCCACAATCTACTCATTTCTCACAAATCAATCCATGTATCTCACCCACCACCAGGAAAACCCTGTCCTGGTGGCTTTCATGTCAATGTCCAAAGCTACAGCTGCCTGCAATGCTGTAGGATCTCAGCCTTCTTGGGGTACCATTTTAAAATGTTTATCTAGTATTCAGTGAAGATTCTCTCAGTCCACACACCAACCAGAACAGCATTTCCCAAAACTACTAAGACATAGTCCATTTCTTCCATGAAGTCCTCTTGCTATCTCTCTTTCTCTCTCTTCAGCAGTATCCATCTGAAGGCGGGAAGGGGATAAATTCTCGTCTTGGTTCCCTTGCGCAGCAGTCTATGATGTCACATCTCAAAGCTGCGTCTGTGGAGACCAGGGGCCCCCCAAGGCCCCGCCCCACTCTACTGCCGGATAACCGAGCCAGGATCTCTCTGCTTGACTGAGGCCCCTGGNCCCCCCCCCCCGGGGGAGAGAGAGACCACAAGGCCTGGCCCCTCCCGCCCACGGCCACGGCACGGCCCTATTATCTTCCTGACAGCCAGAGGCAAAAGAGGGCACTTCCTGAAAACCTCTCTTATTTAACTCTCTGCCTGTGTGCGTTCACTCAGACGTAACTTCCTGGTGAACAATTTCCTGGTCAAACTATCACATGTACCTATTTATGATGACTAGTATGCTTGCTTTAAAAAAGTGGTGATGGTTCCATGCTCTGAAAAACATCACAATTCTTGTCCCTATGAAGACAGTGCTGGATATACATGTCCTCTGTCTTTTCAACTTACCACATCAACCATGAAAACTCTGCTATGCTACATAGAGCATATACTGGTGAGTCTAGGGCAAGAGATGTTTATGAGAGAAGCAAAGTCATATATGATAGAGCTGAATCATATTAATGCTAAAACTTCTCAGTGTCAAAATACTTTTTATTACTAATTTATCCAGTTAAGTTGAAGTAGGCATCTCCAAAGGTAAAATGCAAAAAAAAAAAAAAAAGCAGAAGCAAAATGTGTAAGCGTAAGTAAGAGTAATCGGTACGAAAGACATAGTACTGTGGCAGAGGCACATGAATGCTTGCTAGATCAGCATGCAAAATACTTTTAATACAAGTAAAGTTCTCCATCTAGAAACAAAGAAAACAAGCCACATATTTAGTCAGAGAAATTTAGGAATCATAATAAACAACCAACCAAAGACAGACTCAAACATAAAGAGGACTTGAGGATCATGGCAGAAGAATAACTGAACCAGTCTCCCTGCATAATGCCACATCACACATACTAATTCAATCTTGAGCTACATAAACCTGTGGGTTGTAAGATGAAACATGACTCTCACAAAAGAGAAGAGAAAGCCTCCCACAGAGGCTTCCACAGAAAAGTCTTCCACAGAAATAAAAAGAAATGTTATGCAAGAAGAACTGAGGACAAGGGCAAGTTAACTTTACAGTGCATGGGAAATATTCCCTTTTATACCCTATATGCCACAATTTTGGAGGAAAAGAGAGTCGGAACATGGCCTCCACATATACTGTCACTTTAGCTTCAAGACAGGCTAGGATGACACATGGAGCTACAGGCTGCTCAGCCTCACCTCAATCCCTGGAAATCTCCTTCCTTTTGAAATATAACTTCATTTCTGGGAACTTCTCATACCTTTATGAAATAGGAATTCCCTACAGCCTGATGGGTAGGATGGTACAGAACTGATCCTTGAGATACTCAACTGTTGTGTGGCCCTGAATAGTTCATCCTGATCATGATAAAAGCTGGGTACACTGGGTCATTCTCCTCTTAGGTAAGACAGGGAAAAGACTGAGATGTGGTTTGTTTTCATATTTTCCTTCTCTTCTGCAATGTAGATGCTCCTTAACAGACACTATTTGTCTGCTTTGTAGGATTGTTATTTAACAAATAGCTGGTTTGCACTGAAAACTAAAGCACTGAAGATGTTCTTGAGCTCTCTGGTACTCTTGTTCTGGCATATTTGAAGTCACTAATTGCAAATTCAAGACCTCTGGTTGCCCCTTTAAAAAATATAATTACATATCTTGGTTTGAGATTAGTATAAGTATATATTTGGTATATGCAATTATATACAGAAAGATATATGTGTACACACTTGTATACATGTGTGTATGATAAAGGTAATGTATAAAGGAATATGTAAGATAGGATAACCACAGGCAACACAACACTAGGCAAATTATTCTTAGGTAAAACAATATAGATAACAAACAACTATTCTATGCAGCTACTTCCAAGTGTCTGAGGTTAGAGGGACCCAAGTATAATTAGCATAATCTGCATCCGAATGAACAAGAAACTGAGTACAGGAGGCAAGAGATGAACTATGAACTCCTGTTAATACTCAAGCAGTAAATACACAAGAGACTCAAGACTCAAGCAGTGTCAGGCCACTTGGAATGAACACAAATAAGTTGTAAGAGGAAGCAGAAATGAGACAATGAAGGCCAAGGCCCATCTGGAATTGTATCTGGTCATTTATGACACAGACAGAAAGAAGGGCTTCAAATACATAAACAATAACAAAAGGAAAACTAAGGAAAATGTGGACCTATTACCAAACAGAGGAGGGACCCTAGTAAAAGCACACAGAGAAGATGGAGTATGTGAACACTTCCTTCGCATCAGTCTTCACTAATAAGCCATGAAGAAGCCCTGGCTCAGGAGACCAGGGTAAAGGAATGTTGGAAGGAAAAATTTCTGGTCATGGACTGAGGTTAGAGAACATCTAGGCAAATTTGATATCCACAAGTCCATGGGCCCTGATCAAATGCATCCATGAGTGTTGAGAGAGCCGGTGGACATCATAGTAAGTAAGGCTGCTTAGGATCATTGAAAGGCCATGGTGGTCAGGACAGGTGCATGAAAACTGAAAGAAAGCCAACATCACTCCAGTCTTTCTTAAAGGGCAAGAAGGACTCTGAGGAACTACAGGCCAGTCAGTCTGTCATGGTTTGACACTGGCCAAATGCCAGGCACCCATGAAAAGCCACTCACTCACCCTACCCTGCTACAGCTGGGTAGAGGAGAGAAAATTTAAAGAAGGGTTCATGAATTAAGGACCTGAAGAAAACACTCCAAGGGCAAAACAGGCTCAACTTAAGAAACAGAAAGTGAATTTATTACTAACAAAATCAGAGCAGGAAAATAATGAGTGAAATAGGTGTTTTTAAGTGCTTTGCCCCCAACCACTCCCTCCTTCTCACCAACAGCCCAGGGAGACGAGGGTGAGGGTTTTGGTCAATTCATCACCCAAGCTTTTATTCTGCTTGGCTCAGGGAGAGAAGTCCCTGTGAGACCATGGAGGCCCTTTCCACAGGAGACAGTTCTCCACAAACTTCTCCAGCATGGTTCCAATCTCACGAGCAGCAGTCCTCACAGAACCGCTGCAATGTAAATTCCTCCCATGAGCAAACAGTCCTTCCAAAACTGAGGTCATTCTTCTATGGGGTGCAGTTCTCCAACGACAGGCTGCTCCAGCTGGGAAGCAGGGGCCCCTTCTCTCTATCAGGTCTCCCACTGGACCACAGCCTCCTTCAGGCATCCACCTGCTCTGGCATGGGCATCTCCCACACGGGTTGCAGATGGATCTCTGCATCCCCCATGGAACTCCACAGGCTGCAGGGCTGCCTGTTTCATCATGGTCATCACCACGACCTGCAGAGGAATCTCAGCTCTGGCACCTGGAGCACCTCCTGCCCCTCTTCTTCCACTAACCTCGGTGTCTCCATGTTGTTTCCCTCACCAGCTCTTACCTCCTCCTCTTCTCTAGCTGGAATTAAAACTGCACCACTACCTTTGTTTTGATTTCTTCTTAAATATGCTGTCACAGAGGCGTTACGATCATTTCCAATTGGCCCAGACTTGGCCAGTGGCATGTCCGTCTTCAGAGCCCTCAGGGACTGGCTCTGCCAGATGCGGTGCAAGTTTCTAGCAGCTTCTCACAGAAGTTGCCTCTGTGGCCCCCACCCCACCACTACCAAAAACCAGGCCATGCAAAACCAACACACAGTCTCACATCAGTCTCTGGAGAGGTGATGGGAATGCTTCATTCTCAAGGTCATCGTGGGATGACAAGGTTATCAGGACTAGTCAGTATGGATTCATCGAAGGAAAATCATGCTTAACCAATCTGATTATACGATAAAACAACTATCTATCCCCTGGATAGGTAAGGCGAGAGCACTGAACATTGTCTACCTGGATTTCAGGAAGATTTTTGACACTGTGTCCTGCGACATCCTCATAGGTTAACTCAGAAAGTGCAACCTGGATGAGTGGACAGTGAGCTGTACTGAGACCTGGCTGAAGAGCAGAACTCAGAGAGTTGTGATCAGTGGCAGAGAGTCGAGATGGAGGCCTGCAACTAGCAGTGTTCCTCAGTGGTCAGTACTGACTCAAGTATTAGTTTTAACTTAATCAACAATGACTTGGATGAAGGGGCAGATACCTCCTGAGCGAGTACACTGATTACCCAAAGCTGGGAGGAGTGGCTAACACCTCAGAGCATTGTGCAGCCTTCAAAAGGATCTCGGCAGGTGAGAGGGATGGGCAGAGAGGAACCTTCTGAAATTCTTTAAAGGCAAGTATGGAGATCTGCACTTGGGGAAGAAGAACCTGCATCAGTATAGGCCGACCTGCTGGAAATCAGATCTTCAGACAAGGTTGAGGTGCTGGTAGGCAACAAGCTGTCATGAGACAGCATTGTGCCCTTGTGGCACAAGGTGAATGACATGGTACACTAGGAAGAGTGTGACCAGCAGGTCATAAGAGGTGATCCTGCTCCTCTATTCAGCCCTCGTGAGGCCTCGCCTGGCATTTGGTGTCCAGTACTGGGCTCCTCAGTACAAGAGAGGAATGGAGCTCCTGGAGCAAGTCCAGCAGAGGGCTACAAAGATGACAAGGGACTTGACCATCTCACAAAGATAGGCTGAGAGAGTTGGGCCTCTTGTGCCTCAAGAAGAGATGACAAATAGGTTTTTATTTATTATTATTTCTTTTGTCAATAAGTATCTGAAGGTAGAGTGTCAGGAGGATGGAGCCTGGCAACTTTATAGTTGGCCACTTAATAGTGCCAACCAACAGGAAAAGAGTTATTAGGCAGAAACTGATGCACAGGCAGTTTCACATGAACATGAGAAAGAACTTCTTTTCTGTGCAGGTGACTGAGAAACTGAAACAGATTTCCCAGAGAGGTTGTGGAGTCTCTCTCACTGGAGATATCAGAGAACTGTCTGGATGCAATCCCATGCAATGTGCTGTAGGATGACCCGGCTTGAGCTGGGAGCTTGGACTGGATGACCCAACAGGGGTCCCTTTGATAACTAGATACACACTGACTCATTTTAGTCTTTCATTCTAATGATGGAAACAATGCGCAAGAACATCAGACAGATGGACAAGCACCAAGATTGTTTAAAAACCATTACCCACAATTTTTTGAAGGAATAAAGTAACTGTCCTTAGGGCCTAGGAGGATTAAAATTATGCTTTCTACAGAAGGTTAGCTCCTTCTTGAGCTAAGGGCAACTGAGGATAGTATAGTTTACACGGTCCTTTGAACCACATATACTGGGTCTTTCATGGAGCAGCAGCAAGCTAACCTGACAGACCTGAAGGTCGTATCAGGGAAAAACATATGATTGTGTCTGTGGTATCAACCTCTCTAAGTATACTGGAGTCTCTCAAATACTGTGGCTGAATCCAGGTTTTCTTATACTTGAAGGACAACAACCTCATGCACCGGCAAATACAGGAAGGTATCAAAAAATTTGTGAGCAAGTTCCACTACAGTGATCAGAAGTACCTAGGCTTTCCTTCTCAAAGTCTGAATGTTTGAACATCATCTTTGACAATATTTTATTAATGGAGATCCAAAAACTGATGATAATCCATTGATGCACTAAAGCCTAGCGCTGCTTGAATCCTTCAGCAAGGTTTGGCACCAAAGTGATCCTGAACTACTACGTCTCCTAAAAATCTTGTTCTTTTTACAATAAATTGTGCGCTATACTGGAGCCGAAACAGATCTAGTGTCAACTCATAACTATGAGTATTAAAAATGTTTAGTAATATGAAACTCCCCCCAAACAAAACCAATTCTTAGAATCCATACAGAGTATATGAATACTGACCTTATTCACAGCTTCCACAAGCAGTCTCATTTCCTTCTCAATGTCACTGACAAATTTTATATCCCTCCTGCAAGAACAGCATTCTAGAGTTAACAAGGCAAGAGAGTGTACAAAGATAAAATATCTTCATATTTTGTAATATTTTTCAACAAGAACAAAATTAAAGAACACAAGTGACTGAAGCAGAAGCTTCATTCACATTAAAAGACTGTCAGTGTGTCATCACTATTACAAAAATAATTATTTCTTCTTCGACAATTGGAACCGAGAATAAAATTCTATTACATAGTTCTACTGCCTGACAATACAATTGTACATTTTGAAACTGAATCATGTAGATTTTCAAGTTGCCATTTTGGTGTTTTTAAATTAGTTGCCATTAATTTACTTAATTACAATACATGATGAGACACGAAAATGGGGATAGGGTAAACAAAGTGGAGTTCTTTTCCGAGACAAAGTTCACTGGTTTTGGTCTTCAGCTCACCTAGCGTAACAAATTAGTAAGAATGCAAGAAGCAGCATAAAGCTACCTGCAAGCAAAGAAAACATTCTAGATGTGAAATACTAAGGATTTATTTGAAGCATTTTTTTGTAACTAGCTTCATCACAGTACTTCAAGTCTTTCACGTAAGGGTGAATTTTGTGATCTGTTCTTAAATAAGCAGGTAAAATAAAAGTAAGGTTGCTATTTGTTAGGCCACCATCCCCATGGGGAAAAAAGGCAACCCAAAGATTTCATATCTCAAAGCTGGTTAGTGAGACGTAGATTTGAAAATTCTAGCTAATCTTCTATAGTAAACTTAAGAACATGCACAATATGTTAGAATGTATTTTAAATAAGTACTTTAGAACGTATTGTAAATTGTATTTTAGAAGGCATTTAGTAAGAACCAAAACGCTGTGCCTGTTACCCGCTGGCATACTTCAAAGTATTAACCAGCATCTGAGCTCCTCGATGATGATAAGCAGGGCTAACCAAAACAACGGACCCAAGAATACAGATAAGGAGAAGAACACAGACTCTTAGCCGGCAGAAACTGAGTTCTCGCCTTGAAAAAGTGCCAAAAGGGCCAAAAGTACATACAAGAGAGATAAAGGTGAGGAGTTCATCGAGGAAGACATACGTTTCCTTCATCCCAGAAGACCCCATAAGACCACCATGACAAACTGAGCATGCCCAGAAGGGCGTGGAGTTAATTTCCATATGAGACGAGAACAGGCGGGGCCAGGGAATGCATATGTATGAGGCGGGTTGTACTATTTCATGCATATGTAAACTCTCAGGGAATATTAAGGGAGCAAGCTCTTGGGCATTTATGCGTGTCTTTGGTGAAACTATTTCCCCACGCATCTCGATGTCAATTTAAATACATACCGCTCTAACAACTGTTATTGGTTGTTGAGTCTTTCTGCCGTGTTTCAGCTGGTGAGCCAGCCAGGAGCTCTCTGTCCGGCTGTGGGGGGCAGGCAAGGCGGGACGGCCCGGGCGCCGTCAGGTACTCCCGGTGGGGGTCCTGACTTGCGTTCTTACCTGCGGGGGGCAGACAGACCTGCTGGGGCCATTGCGGATAAAGGTATGTATTTAACTAGAAGAGAAAGCATACGCTGAAATAGGGCGCCGGTAAGACGCGAGAGACGTCCGCGCACGGTGTTACGCCCTGGGGGTAGCTTGCAAGCAGTCGCTAGCAAAGGTTGCTGGTGGAGGAGTACCGGCTGGGAGCTGGTAAAGGGGATTCCCTGGTTGAGGGGCCATTTGATGGGCTCCACTCCGCTGGCTCGGCACTGCCGCCAATTGCACCGAGTTGGCGCTGCTAGTTCAGAGCCACCGCTCCCCGCCCCACGCCGCTTGTGCGGGGCTGCCACGCCCAGATTCGGCGGGCTCCGCTCCACTTGCTCAGCGCCGCCCATTCACTTGCCTCCCTGATGCTGCTCGACAGCTACCTCCCCTTCCCTAAACTAAATACACAAAAGGAGGTAATTAGCGTCCTGATTACCGCCGGGACACAACAGTGGCGAGGCAGATAACAGGAATCCCTCTCCCCCAGCGGTTTGGACTCGAGCCCTGGGAGGTTTTTCACCCCGTGAGGAACTGGATAGAAAGAGAAGGCAAGCGAGTCTATTTAGAGGGACTTTATGAGACTTCTGCTGGCAGAAGTGGCTCTAGACTGGGAGCAACCTAGCCCAAAGGACTTGAATCTCCGGATAAGGAGAGGTGGAATACCCTGCTTTTGTAGGAAGGGGCAGCATTTACTGTGGGTATTGGTAAGGTGTGGGACCTGTGGGGGGCGTTGGTATTGTTCCTCAGGCAGAAGGGAAGACGCATGCTCCCAGTGTAGGCCATTTGACCAAAGAGACCGAGACCCAGAGATTTCAGAACTTTTGCGTGGAAAATTGTACCTAATCCCAGAAATCTGGAGCGTAAGAGAGGAGGATTGGGAAGAGACTGTGCAGGAGTGTGAGAGGAGGTTTGGGTGGAAGCGAAACAAGGAAAGGAGGAAGAGATAATGGGATCGGGGCAGGGCAAGGAGATACCCAGGGCCAGTCCATTGGGATGTATTTTGGCACACTGGAAAGATATTGTGGGTACTGGGGGCACAGAAAATAAGAAAAATTTAATCAAGTATTGTTCACAATGGTGGCCTATCTACCATTTGGACGACGATGTAAGGTGACCCCCTATGGGCACGCTGGATTATAACAGCCTATTACAGCTAATGCTTTTCTTAAGACATGAAGGGAAATGGGATGAGATTTCATACTGTGACATGTTTTTCACCCTCCGAAATAATCCTGAATGGCAAAGGGATTGTGGTATTAGGGCCCCCTCCAATCCCTTGGTACTGGCCCTTGAGAGAGACAATAAAGCTACTAAAGGAAAGCTGGAACAGTGCTGTTCGTCCTGTAGCATTGGCCAAAGATGCATTAAATTGAGTAAGGTTTATCAAGCTGCAATACAAGATCAGGAACAAACTGGTATACTCAACACTTACTTTGGAAAGCAGGAAAGGGAAGACAAAGGTGCCCCTTCTCCTTCACCTCCTCCCGA
>WAAE01004263.1:0-20205 GCA_013400495.1 Nicator chloris | reverse complement strand
AAAAACCTGCTTCTCTCTAATTATGTGCCACGTATCTTGGAAAATAATCTGTTGAAACTTGGAAGAATGTGACAGAAAATAATGTGGGAGAAGCTTGCAGGTGAATTTCTCTTTAAAGCTGAGGAGAGCCTTCTTCCTAGAAAGTCAAGTGTTCAGCTCCTGTTAGACTACACATATGATATGTGATACACTGGGGGGTCTCCTCACTTTCACCCTAAATCAGCATCTGCCTAGCCCTACACATGGTTTCAAGTGAACATCATGCACCTAAGATGGTGAAAAAGAGAGATGAAGAGATGAGAAGCAGCAAAGAAAGGATCTTTGATAATCTTGCTAAGGACATGCTTCCTAGTCAGGCCAATAGTCTGCACTGCTCAGTATTTTGTCTCCAAGAACAACAGGGCAAGCACATCTAAGACTACCCTTGAGTAAACTCCAGTTGTCCAATGTGCTTGAAATCAAATTGTTGAAAGAACAGTCAAATTAATGGCATTCACTCATCAGAATGTGATGGAAGATGCTAGAGATGGCATTCATACTTTCCATCAGAAACATTTTTATGCTACGCTGCTTCTGAAACAGAACTCTCATAAATTAATTTTTTTATGGTTAAAAGGGTCAAAATAAAACAAAATTAAATGCAGCAATTAAATGTTTCATTTAACTCAGGCTGGGCATTTATTTCTGATTTGTCAGTTAAGGACAACAACGTCGAGATTTTTTGTTTCATCTTGATTTAAGTCAGAGAACAAGACATTTATCCCAGAAATGTGCATGCCTAATCCCAGTGAAACGAAAAACTGATTAAACTGTTTTGACAGCAGAGCTCATTCTGTGTTTTGCAAAGTCTCTAAGCAATTCCAGTAACACTCAGAAGTTCTTTTAATTTATCTAGGTTATAATGATTCTGCAATTCATTCTGCATTTAACTGAGGATAAAGAATTATCAATCAATTTTTCTTCTCAACAAGCCCAAAATATCATCGCAGGGTGAGTTAACTCTCCCTACCATGGCTCCTCACTGGCATAATTTGAAAGGACTGATGAAGGGCTACTGCAGTTCTGGAAGCCCACAACTGTTGTGTTAGACAATGTCAAGGTCACTTGGCACCTTCTGATATCACACACTCAGTGGAAGCTGAACAAATTATTTTGCTTTTTATGCAGAGGCTTCTCTTTCTTAAAACATAAAGGGAGAAAAATACAACTTGGGGACCACAGCTGCCTTATTTCTAGTCACAGTTTTCCAAGCTTATTTTCTGCAGAATGAGACAGACCTGAACATAACGCCACCTTAATTTAGAAAGAAACTGCATCATTTTTCATCTTCTTGAATGAGTGTTTTGTCCACAGTGGACCTGGTGCTGTTCAAACCAAAACAAAATAAACTGGTTCTTACAAAGACAGCTCCTCCATTCCTACAATACTTATGCTAGTTAACTAGTATTTTAAACTCTGTATACCATGAATACTTTGTCTCAATTACCTCTATCATTTTTGAAATCTCAATTTTTACTCTACCTGGCCATTTTTAAGTTTTCTTTTGTGAAAAGAAGAACAGCATCAAACAATGCCACAAGGCATCCTCCAATTTCCATGTAAGCCAAGATGGAAGTATTTAAACAGTGAGGTCCAAGTTCTTTCCACAATGGCATAAATAGCAAAAGAAAAGACCCATTAAGATTTTTTGAATTTTGCAAAAGTCCTGAGATTTCTCTTTTCTTAAATGCAAATTCGCTTTTGCAGAAGCAATAACAGAAACATACCTGTAACACATCTTGGTAAAAGAAGAGCAACTTTTTAAGTCCACAAAGGGCAAAGAATTGTTCTATTAGTTGAAACTTAAAAAAAAAAATACAATTTTAGTTAATTGTGAGATAGTTTCAAACACTGAAAATTTTGGAAATATTTCTTGTAATAACAATTTAATTCATATTTACCTTGTCATCAGAAATAATAATCTCCTCCACTTGCTGCTCACTCAAGTCTATCCCATCTGCTAATCTTGATATCAAATACCTGTATCTTCCATCTATCTGAGCTCTTCTCTCCTCTTTGGTTACTTTGGCTTGCTTGGCTAGTTCTTTTCTGCTTTCACTGGAAAGTACTATGCTTTTCTTAACAGCAGACTACAAAATAGAAGATGGTTACAGAGAGATTATTTTTCCTCACTTAAGGTTTGTATTTTATATTGTTGATCTTTAAGCTGGTTTCATAAACCACTTCAAGCAGGAACATGAAAAAATTACATGTAAGGAATGTACAGGGAAAAGAACAGTAATAATTAACTTGCTAGGCCAGAATTATTTCTCAGCATAAAGCTGCTATGAAAACTACATATCTGAAACTCCAGAATCTCAGAACCAAATGTGGATCCATGCTAAGGTCACAATACAAATTTAGCACTATAACAGCTGTAATTTGAATCTCAGCTTTGTGAATCCAGGTTCCAAACTCCTCTATGTCCATACTCCAGATTTGGGATCAATCTCTATATTGCCAGCATTTTAATATATAGTATCAAGTTATTACCCTGAAGGAAATAAATAAACCAAATCACTATGAAGTCAGTTACCACAGGAATAAATATACAATTGATGATTAATATACAGATCATATAAAAGTAGCAGCACAATTATAAAAAGGGAGATTTATGTAACAAAAGAATTTTTCAAAATCTTCCTATCAGAGTGAACAAGACTGAAAATAGATATAGTGACTAACATTTTTAAGTCAACAGAAAATCTTCGGAAGCTATATGGAAAACTAAAGATTTGGGTAAATAAGTAACCACACGGATCATTTCCCTCTACACACAGCTCCCACTGACATGAGTATCTGGGGTTTGGAAATGTCTGAAGTGTCTCTGCACCTTACAGTTTTTACTGGAGAGAAAAAAAAAGATAAATTACATCACTTCCCAGTACTTTACACTAATTGAAATTGTAATTAATCAATCCTACTCTTGGATTAAAAACCAAAAAAGCTGGCCAAGTTCCATCTTTGCTTCCTACCATTTGGTCTTACCCCAGACTCTGAACAGATGTTTTCCATCCACTCTTGTCTCTACCTGCACCTCTTAGGGACCAGGAGACAGTGACGATTTCTGAATATGTGTAGTTGTTGGTCAGTACCCTTCTGATATCTCCAAAAGCTAATTGTGATTCACCATGTAGTTCCCAACTCATCTATGTCAGTCTTTTATCATCTCTGGTTTCCATGTCAACAACTGAATCTCTTTTTTTGCATATGCCTTCCCTGATGCAGTATGACCTTATTCAAGTATTCTTAAACAACATTACTTTGCTGTATTCTTAAACAATGTTAATCATCATGGTAGAGAAAGGGTATTAACAAGTGGATGCTAAAAAAAAATACATCAAAGAACCCCAAATCCCAACAACACACATTGTGAGCACAGAAAGTCTATGACACTTTCCTTTAGTCACTTTTGAGGGTTCACTGCTCCTTTTTCCTTGCAATTAATAGAGACTGAAGGAACTCAGCATGGTTCAGTACTAGACAAGCTTTTGTCAGTGAAGACTTAAAGAAAAATCTGCATAGAAGAACATTTAGCGGACAAAAGGTAGTATAGGCACCACCTGTTTTAGAACAAAAACACTTGCCGGAAGAACAGTAGTGAAAGATGATCCTGTGACAGCAGATCCTAGCTCAGTGCTCCTTGTCTTCAGGTTCCCTCCATGTCTGTGATATTTGCTTTCTGTCTCTAGTTAAAAGAAATTATAAGTTCTGATTATTCAAGTACAACAAATGCGTTTACAAGACCTGCAGCATTGTGCCTTCATATTTGCTAGCTAACCTCTTCTCACACTGGGGAAAATGAAACCATTTTATTTCTCAAAAAATTATATTTACATCCCATCATTGGCAGCAAATAGGATCCCCAGTGGAGTATGCAGCAATGCTTATGAGCAGTTCACCAAACTTGCATGAATTACTGTTTAATCTATTTTATATAAATAATAAGATTGTGACTAAAACTAGAATTCTAGTAGCACTGATTCCCATATAAACTTTCTATCAAATTGTATCTCTTTTCACCTGATTAATATGTATTATATAGAGAATCATAGAATGGTTGCGATTGGAAGGGATACTGCTCAAGCAGGGTTACTTAGAGCCAGTTGCCCAGGACTGTTTCCATGTGGCTTTTGAGTATCTCCAAGGGTGGAGACTCCATAACCTCCCTGGGCAATCTGCACCAGTGCTCGGTCACCTTCACAGTGTTTCCTGATATTTGGAGAGAACCTCCTGTATTTCAGTTTCCACCACTGCCTCTGGTCCCTTCATTGGACACCATGGAGAAGAGCTTGACTCCCTCTTCTTTCCACCCTCCCTTCAGGCATTGACATGCATAGACAAGATTCCACTCAGACCCAGCTCTTACCCTTTCCTCATAGGAGAGGTGTTCTACTGCCTTCATCATTTTCATGGCCCTTCACTGGACTCTTTCCAGTATCTTCATGTCTCTCTTGTACTGGGAAGCCTAAAACTGGACACCCTACTCCAGATGAGGCCTCACCAGTACTGAATGGAGAGGATGGATCATCCCCCTTACCCTGTTGACAATACTCCTTATCCACCCAGCCTCCTTTGCCACAAGAGCCATTCTTGGCTCATGGTCAACTTGCTGTCCACTGGGAATCTCAGGTTTTGTCCTGCCAATCTGTTTTCCTGCTGTTTAGCCCTCAGCTAGTATTGTTGCATGGACTTTTTCAACCCCAGGTGCAGGAATTTTCTCCAGCCTCTCAAGGTTCCTCTGGATGGCAGCATAACCCTCTGGTGTATTGGCCAACCCATATGTGTTATCAGCAGCCTTGCTGAGGGTACCCTCTGCCCCATCATCCAGATCATTAATGAAGATGTGGAACAGGACTGGACCTCGTACTGACCCCCGGAGTACACTGCTACCTTCTGGCCTCCAGACAGACTTTGTGCTGCTGATCACCACCCTCTGAGCTTGTCTGTTCAATGTTTTCAATCCAACTCACTTTCTGCTCACACAGCCCACACTCAGCTTCTCTATGGGGATCTTACAGGAGCACAGGGGAAATTTGAATTGTAACTGCTCATCAGCGGTACTTTGTAACCCAGGAACAATCTGGCATAGAGAGCAAGAAGGTCCAACTGCAGAAGGGGTAAAGATGGCTGGAAGCAGGAATACCAGAGGCAGAACAACCCCCTGTAAGGGAATTCAGTTTCCCTTGATGATAAGAAACAGCCACAGTTTTGTCTTGTAGCCATCCTGGAATGCCTGGCTCAGAATCTACCTTTGGGCAGCAGAGCTGGTGCTGGGGGATGGACCCAAGGCTGGGCTGAGGTGCTCCATGCTGATGCTAACAGGACTGGTGCTGGTGCAAGTGTATGTAAGGAATTGCTTCAAGAAGCATCTTTACAAACTTCCTGTAGAATCAGTTATGGTTTTAAGACTGCCCAATGCATTGTTTATTATTTTTTATATATATTTCACCACAAATGTGTGTTTAACCCACCTCAAGGGGAATAATGAAAAATTCTCAACAGGCGAATGCCAAAAGCCTTACTGAACAAAAGGCAGACTATAGTCACTGCACTCCCCTCACCTACCAAACCAATCATTTCCTTGCAAAAGAAATGAGGTTGATCATACATTTCTTTTCTTGCTGAATGCATCCTGGTTACTCCCAGTCACCTTGTTGTTCTTCACGTGCCTGGAAATGGTATCCAGGATTAGCTGCTCTACCTTTCCAAGGACTGAGGCGATGCAACTAGCCTTTAGTTCTCTTTTTGGCCCTTCTTGAAGGCAAGAGTGGCATTAGATTTCCTCTAGGCCTCACACCCCTCTCCCAGTTGCCATGAATATTTATTTATTCAGTACTCCCTAAAGTGATCCTCTTCCACAAGGTCAGTGTATACATAAGCGAAGTGGACATAGGTAAAGAATGCATCCACAGGCACAGAGAGAGATGGCTATGTTCAATAACCTTTGAACTAACTAATTTAATCTATTACCACTGTCAAAATATTCCAGAAAAAATGATACCATATTATGTGTCATACTGTAAAGTACACTATATTATGGAGCACTACTCATTTTAATTCCAGAAAAATTTTTTGAATCATGTTAATGATTTAACACTAGGAAATCTGCTATGGTATGAGAGTTGCACTGTGGATGAACCTCTAAATACATATATTTATTTATTTATTTATATATAAACATATATTCATGTGCTTATTTATGTGTACATGTTAATTTTTAAAGCTGAAAGCTGCACATTCAGCACACACAGTCCCTACAATGGCAGATTCAGAATAGCACATACCCTCCCAGTGTATACATAAACATAAACACTCTACTTAATAATTGGTTTCTCATTTTGTTCCTGGATTTTTTTTTCTCATACAAAGCTGACATGAAGTACTTATGTTTTTTTCCCTTACCTTTTTTTATAGCAATGAGAGGCGGACAGAGATCAATATGAGTTTTAGAAGAAAGTTGTGTTGCTCTCAGTTGCTCTGATTCCTGTTGTGCAGAGTGACCATGAGAGGAACTGGGCTTGTCTCGTTCCCCCAACTCGGTTTCACCTCCCACAGTCTCCTCCATCTGCACCACCACACAAAAATCAACCTAAACCAACAATACAGAAAATGACTGCCCAGTGTAACATTGTAATAAAGACACCTTCAGTATTTTTATCCCTGTTACAGCATCAACATGATAGACTAGCAAGGAAAGGGGGAAAAAAATACCTCTACTTTCAGTCGGTGATTTAAAAAGAGAAGATCTGAGCAGTTTTCGAAATGATAAAAGCTTCTTTAAGGGCGCCTGTTACCAAAACTTTATTTCTAATTGCATAACTATACTTTCTCTCCAGTCAGACTGTCGCAGGTGGGAACTCACTCGTTGGGGGACAGGTTAAGCTCCTCCTGAAGCTCCTGCAGGCGCAGGTCCCGCTGCGAAGTGCTGGGCACCGAGCGCCGGCTGCGGCATCTGCTGAATCCCAAGCAGGTTTTAACGCCTGCGGTCTCCCCTGGGCCCCTGGAGCCGCTGGCAGCTCTATGGCAACCGCTACACAAACCCAGCGAGCAACCCAGCCCCCACGAGGCACCTCGCCTGCTCCCATCTCCCACTGGATTCAGCAATCCGGTGCTAATTTCTTATCTACCGGTCTTTTAAAAAGCACCCTAGTTTTCTCTTACGTTTAAATTAAACCCTAAGCACGCAGCTTCCCAGAGGCTCAGCGGTTCTGAGGTGCTGAGCCAGGGGAGGTCGTGGTCGGAGGAGGTCGGAGAGCTGCATCCCGGCGGCCACGCCACGCTCCCGACACATCCCCTGGTGGCACGGCAGCGCGCTGGGTCTCGGCAAGGCGTGAGGAGACACCTCGGGTGAGTGAGGAGTTTCCCTTCTCCTCCGCTGAGATAAACAAGCTCCCACACGGATCTGAAGGCACCGCGTGATGTACAGCTTATCCAGCTTATCCATTTTCAGAATCACAGAATCAATTAGGTTGGAAAAGACCTCTGAGGTCATGGAGTCCAACCAAGTTGACCCAACACCACCGTGTCAAGCAGTCCATGGCACGGAGCCACATCCAGTCATTTCCTGAACGCCTCCAGGGACGGTGAATCCACCACCTCTCCTTGCCAGCCCATTCCAACGCTTAACAACTCATCTCGGGAAGAAATCACTCCGCGTGCTTCCTTTTTTTTCTCCAGACGACACCCACTGCAGTAGGCGACCACTCCAACCTAAAGGTTTAACACCTCACAGGAGTCGTGAAGTGGGGTTTTTGTTTGCTTGTTTGTTTGTTTTTAAAACCGATTTCGGTGACTTTGAACCAGACCCCAGTAGCACACACTGCGCCTCTTACCAAAAAAACTGTCAAAAAAAAAAAAAAAAAAAAAAGGAAGAGGAGTGGGAGGAGGCGACGCCGCCGGTAGCGTGGTGCGCGTGCGCGGCCGGGCGTGCGCCGGCGCACCGGGGGCTGTCAGCGCCTTCCCGAGCAGGGGCGGCCGCGGCCCCGGTAAGTGGCGGCCGAGCGTCCCGCCGCTCCCTGCCCTGTCCGCGCCGCTGACCCGGTGAGCTCCGCCGCGCCGGCCCCTGCCGAGATGTCGCAGGCCGTAGGGACCCCGGTCTGGCAGTGGGAAGCAGAGGGTGTGAGGGGCGGGATGGGCCGGGGCGATCCCGGGAGCCCCTCGGGATGGCGGGGCCGAAGGGGGTGCTGAGGGCTCGTCCTGTCCCGGGGTCTCGGCGGAGGGCGAAGGAGCTCGGCGTGCCCGCGGGCAGGTCTCCGGCCTTTGCCCGGCAGGGACGGGCACCTGCGTCGGTGCGAATGATTCGAGGTGAGGCACCTCAGCCAGGGAGGAGCCGGGCGGGTCTGGGGCTGCCGCCTCCGCTTCCCCCGAGCTCTCTTCGGAGGGCTCGCTGCGTTCCTCTGGCCCAGGAGCTCTGCAGAGGGGCAGGGGCCTCCCCGGGAGCCTGTCGCCTCTGCTGGCTCTGGAGCGTGAGTCCCGAGGATAAGGGTGCGATTGCAGCTGGAGCCTTCCTGAGTCGGCTCGGGACGTAGTTTTGTTCTCATCTGCCTCTATTTTGCTCTGAAGATGTATGTAGTTTTGACTCAGCTTCTCTGTGAAGTTGACATGGCTTCCTAAAGTTTGCTGGTCCTTTTGCGTGGTTCTACAAGAGCCTCTCTGCCTCGACATGTTAGTTACAGTGTGCTGGCTTCTGATTCTGCTGACAAGGTCTGCTTGATGTGTCTGGGTAGTGGCTCAGTGAGCTAAAGGTGTTGCAACTCTGCAGGATGTATTCAGCGTTTTTAATATGGGCCGTAATTCCGGATAAAGCTCTCTGCTGCAGAATAGTATTTCTCTAGTAAATTCATATTTTAAAGTGTCTCTTTTTTTTCTTTTTTTTTTTTTTAGTTTTAGGTAGAGCCCTTCTAGCTTGGAAATGGAGTGAGCCAAACAAAACTGGAGTATTCATTCCAAAGCACAAGTGATGGAAATAGATCTTGCATGTTTAGATGAAGAGTATGAAAGCAAACATGGTTTGAGTTAACCAGGCCAGAAGTAAAGAAGTGTAGTTTATACTGTAGACATAACTCTGGAATAAGTTATTATATATAAGTTATTATATACTCTAGCTCACGGACAAACTTTGCCTGGAATGTTTTTTAGCCATGATAAGTTCTAAAATTAGGAATTTTGCTAATGCTCTACAGAGTCTGGCTGGGATGTAGTTAACTTTCTTTATAATAGTCTGTACAGTCTGTGTTTTGGGTTTGTGGTAGAAAGAGTGCTGCTCACACCGTGGTGTTTGGCTATGGCTGAAGGGGGCTTGTACAGTGTGAAGGCTTTCTCTTTTTCCTAATCCACCCTCCGCTCCTCTCGAGCAGGCTGGGCATGGGCAGAGATTGAGAGGGCACAGAGGGCACATCAGACCCAAACTGGCCAAAGGGAAATTCCCTGGTGTATATCAGCAAAAAATATGGGGGTTTTGTTTCTAGGGTAGTGATTATTCAGAGACTGGCTGGAGCATTAGTTTGCCTGTGAGGAGTGGTGAGCAATTTCTTTGCTTTGGTGGTTTCTGAGGGTTTTTTGGATGGGGAGCATTTCCTGCATTTATCAAACTGTCTTTCTCTTGTCCCATGACTTTTCTTGCTCTTGCTTTTTCAGTGCTGTGCAGTTCTTTAGATCAGTTCTTTAACTGATCTTTAGAACAGTTAAACAGTTTTTCAACATTTCTTTAAACAGTTGTTTAGATCACTGTTCTGCTGAGATTAAGTGATGTGCTGGATTTATGAATGCAGACTGCTCTGAAAGCAGATCTCTAATTTCAAGGAATAATATGGGTATGAGAGAGTATAATCTCTAGCTGTGGCAGCAGAACCTAAAATGTTCTGTTTGGTTGCAAGGCTAAAGACATAAAATGTTGGAAATAGTTTGGAAGCAACAAGGACCTCTAGATACGTTCCTCAGAGGTCTGTGGACACCATGGTATTGCATCTTTGGTGGTGGGATCCTCCCTGTTTTCTATTAGTAGCTAATGAAGTTTAAGAGAACAGGTCTGCCTTGATGGACAGCAGATGTTACCTTTTCCCCATACTTGTTTGGCTGCGTGTCTTGGCTTCACTAGAAAATCTGCTGGAGACCAAGGTGAAATACTTGAATAATTTTCCCTACACCCCTGATGGGCTAGACTGATACTGTGAGAAGGACTGAAAAAAAGAGTAGGAAATCAAAAACGTACCCATCAGAAGCCTAAATGGGAGTGCTCTATAGTTGTCTCTGGGTTTGGAGCTTCCACTGCTATGTTTCTCCGCATATTTGGTAGGAAATTTGACCTATTGCTGCAGGAGGACTGCTTCTCTCAACTCCACCCAATTGTAGTTCAGGATGAGTTAGGACTTTTGCTTGAACTTTCTACAAGATTCCATTATACTTGTGTTATTACCCTTTTAATAGGCCAACTCACCCTTGGCTTAAGTAGAATCTCTTCTTTTAATGAAGCTTTGCTGGTTTTGTGGTTGTGGGGTTTTTTGGTGGTGTTTTGTTTTGTTTTTAAATTCAAACTTAGAGCAAGGTAAATGCAAAAACAGCAACCAAAAATATTTCAGGGGAACTAATGAGACTGAGTTAAGTGCCTTTAAATGCAGCTCTTGTAGAATTCCAATTGCTTCTCTTTAGAATGCAGTTTAATGATGCTTTTGTCAAGTTTCGCTGCTTTTATTGCCAAAGTTAATTCTCCAGTTGTTAACTTTGAAATGTCACATAGCCATCGAATGAAAAAAAGGTGGGGTTTTAAAAACTGTTTTATTTCTTTTCAGTCCTGTTAAGTAATGAAGGCATTCTGAGGTCCTAATCAACCATGGAGGAAACAGATAGGGAAGCAGTGGCAACAGCTGTTCAGAGAGTAGCGGGAATGCTTCAGCGTCCTGATCAGCTGGATAAAGTGGAACAGTATCGCAGAAGGGAAGCTCGTAAGAAGGCTTCAGTAGAAGCTCGACTCAAGGTACAAAATTGGATAAACCCAAGTGTCTGTGGTGTAGCATGAGTGTACTTTCTTTTTTTTTTTCTTCTGTTTGTTTTTGTTGTTTGTTTTTTTTTTTTAATCTGCGTTTCAGCCAGATGGATAGTTTTAAACGAAGGATTTCTGATTTTGCTTTGTATCCAAACCAGAAAATTTGTGTCCTGAAAGTAATGCAAACGAATGTTGTACATCTTACTAATGTTTTATTCAAGCACTTCAAATATTCTTGGGTCCTGTACCTTCTGCAGTTTATTTGTGGACAGCTACCCTGCTGTGTAGCCTATCAGCCAGCAAACCTTTGTCTTAGTGATTGAATACTGAACTTGTAACAAAAAACTTATGATTGCATCTGAAAAAGGACCAGTCAGTTACCCCTCTAACTTTTGCATGGGTTTAGGGAAGATAGCTAAAATACATCACATTTTTGTCTCTTGTGGAAGTGACCCCATGATTTCGCCCCTCCTTTGCATGTGCACGTGAGTGGATGCGCATTCACACACACAGGCTTAGGCCGAAATAGGAGTATGGTCATCCTGTGTTTATTGTCAGTATGTTACCGAGTTCTGTTTTCTTCCTTCACTGGTATTTGCCAGCAGTCATTTTAGACCACTGTATCAAGCAGGTGGAGTACAGTCTTAGGAAAGTGTTGTGGGAAACATTTTCTCCAGTCAAAATAGCTGGTATACGCTGTATCTAATCTTATATTACACATAGTTTATCTTATAGCTATTTAATGCCTTCTCCTTTGTGGGAGTCTGTATGAAGTAGAAGAAAATCAGTTTTCTTTCACAGTGAAAAAATTTGGTATTTATATATAAAGTGCTATTTATATATAGCAAATTACATGTTGATTTTTGTAGCATAGAAACAGAAATTTTTCTGATGACTTGGACTGGGCTTTTCAGATTTAAGTCAGGAAGCATATAGACCATATTAATAATGGATTAGCTGTTTAGTTACTGTGATCTATTTATAATATATGAGCAGAGTCATTTGCCTGGCTTCTTCTGTAGACAGTCGTGACTGAACTTTGTAAGTGTTGTAAATGCCTAAATCCACTTCATAGCTATTTTCCCTATTGTTTGCCTTAAGTTATTTCAGTCATCCGTAGGTAGTTGGAAATACCTGTTCCAAAAAGAAGTTCAATACCCCTTAATCCACTCAGGATGCATTGCTGAAAAAGGTGCTGGTTAGTGGTGCAATGGATAGCAGTGCTGATTTTCCCCTGAGAATTTCACTAATGGATGGGAGCACAGAGAGGATGTAGAAAATACGCTTGCTGTGGATTTAAACTGTAGCTATCTGTGGAAGATGGGGAGACAGACATCAGGATCGTCAGCCAGAGGAGTTCCTGACTTTTCGGACTGAATTGATTACTGCTTCATCTGAGTGAATGAACACATGGGAAATCTTTCAGTGTGAACATGTTAGGTGCTTCTTTCTGACTGGATAGGCTGCCATCTTTGTCATAATTTTCTTCAAGTGAATCTAAATATCCTCTCCAAATCCTCTCCCATCTTTAGTTACGTCCATTTTTTTACATCCCTCACTGCATTTCTTCCCGTGTAACATAAATTCTTAGAGGAAAAACTGCTTTGAAACATACCAAACTAATCAGTTTTGTGTATGAGACTGATGGCACTCAGTGAAGCAGTATTTTTGGGGTTCACTAGCAGAACTCTGAAAGGATATGTGAAGAGCACCAGGTAGCATTGTAGACTGGTGCTTTTGGGTTCTGTAGTCCAGAATGTAGAAGAGCTGCTTGAAATCTCGTCCACAGCCTGTAAAATTATAATCATTGGCAGACATTTTTGTTTGTGCTCTTACTCAATCAATGAAAGAACTTATCTGTGAAGAAACACTGTATAAATACACATATCCCAGGGAAGTTTCTAGGTTGTGGGTGTTCCAGAATGTAAACATGCATGAATCCTCTCCCGTTTGATTCTTAGCTGCTGTACAGCAATCGTGGATTTGAGCCATAGGGAGACCAGGAAGCCAGGATTCTGGCTTCATGTTGAAAGCTGTCACTTGAAAAGACATGAAAAGAGAAGTTTTGAGCCCTTTTTCCAGGATGGTTTAGTTTTATTTTCATTTCTTTAATACAGTGATCAGTCCAGTCGAAGATGAATATGCATTCTAGGAAGCAAAGTCTACAATGCTAGTCTGGGACATGTTTTGTTCCCTGCCCCATCACCCCATCCCCTGGCCCCAGCTGACTATTTGAAGACAAACTGAACATGGAGAGATGTCTGGTTTTAGAATTTTCCTTGTCCATTTGTGTCAGAGACTGAGATCCCTGACTGTTTCCGATCAACATTACCAAGTTTCTGCAAAAGATAAATAGGCAAAAATTTGCATATGTAATACTTGGAAGATCTGCCTCAGAAGAAATTATCAAAGCAGAACTATTGAACATTTAATGATCATGTGATTTTTAAAATACTCTGTGGTCAGCTGCAGAGGATTGTGTTTGAGTATCCTAATTATCTCAGTTCCTGTAGAGGAAAAAATGTGTTAATGCAGCAGTTCCATAGATAGAAACAGTATAAAAATGTCTTACTGCTGCTTAATTGTGCTGAGTCTGCCAGGAAAATACATTTTTATCCATAAAATCAGCATGTCATAATTTGAAAGTACATAAATAATCTTAGTTTAAAAATCACTGCATTTTTTGGGACTTCCCTAGTAGACTTAAAACACAGTAAATGTTGTTTGCAGTTACCAGGATTTCCTCTTTGGCGTCTAATATCCAACAAAAAGTTCCACAACTGTCCAAGCTTTTGGGCCTTAAAAGTCTGGCAAAAAAAAAGGTGTTTTGAGCTTAGCAAAATGATTAGTGCCTCATTTTCTTTACTGGTTGCCTCAAGTCCCCAAGTGATGCAGCTGAGTTTTCACTGATGACTTGCTTGTCTTTTGAAGCCTGTTATTTCTAGTTGCATTTTCCACTCCCCTGATTTCACCTTCATCACATCTTTTTAAAACTACGTATCTAAAAAATGTGCTGTGGGTGTGATTTGATTTCTTTCACTCAGATATGCACTACAATGCATTTTCTGTAAGGTGTGTGGACATCTGAATGATATTCAGATCTAACAGCTTCTTTGAAGGGTCCTTATTTCAGGTGTGACTTGTCACAAGACATCCGTATCAATAACCTGTCTTTATGCCAAAATAATCTAGTAGTTGCATTGTTGTTCCGGTCATTGATGTTTCACAGCATGAAAATTGTATCCAGTTTGGGGTCTGTTGTTTGTTTTGACTGAATTGCTTTAGGGTTTTTTTGCCTTTGGAAGCTTTTGGGGTTTTTTTAAGAGCATTTCAGAATTAAATTTGGGCTTTTTTAGAACATTTTCTGTTGCGAGTAAAAATTTGTAACTGCTTTAGTAAAATGCTTTGAGAATCTGTACATACCAAACATTCTGATGAAACATCAACTTTCTTTGATATCCCCCTTTGAAATTAATTTATGAAGGAAATGCGAAGTCCCATTCCTTTAATCCAGGTTTAATATAGATTTATAAAGTTTGCAATCCATCTCCCTAAGCTCCTATGTTAGTTTGTGGGTGGACTAATTGTATCTAGGTCCTTCAAAACTAGATACAGCTTCAGAATTTAAAAAAAGGGTATGTGGGCACACACAACATTGTGCACAGACAAGCTTGCACACTTCTAGTAAATTATAATATTTGCTTTTTTTTTTTTCTGCTGAAAATGTTAGATACTGAAATGAAAATTAAGTCTTGAAAAATGTTGAAAATATGAAACTTAAGAAGATTAATACCGGTTCTTTCTTTGTCTTTTTATATTAAGGCAGCAATACAGTCACAGTTAGATGGAGTACGAACAGGTTTAAGCCAACTGCACAATGCACTGAATGATGTGAAGGACATTCAGCAGTCTTTGATAGATGTCAATAAGGACTGGAGACAGAGCATCAACACTATAGAAAACCTCAAGGATGTTAAGGATGCTGTAGTGCAACACAGCCAACTGGCAGCTGCTGTAGAAAATCTCAAGAATATATTTTCAGGTAATCTACTGTTCTTTATATAATCCATCACATACTGAAAATACTTTTTTATGGTGCTAACAGCTGTGAGGTTGTCAAGTAAAATTGAGAGCTTTAAACCTCACTGGGAATGAAGAATTAAGGAAGAATGACCCACGCATCACATACAGGGAAGAAACTGGTAACCACTTAATATAGATGAAGACTAAATTGTGCTGTAAGAACTTCTAGTCTGGCCATCCCACACAACTCACAAAAAAGTTTCTTGCAAGCAATCAGTAGCTGGGATAACGTGTTTAGTATGAAAGACTGAAATATGGAAGCAACAAATACAGAAAGAATATTTGTAAAGTTCTGGTGTGTTGCCACCTGAGCTGGACACCTACAGTGAGCCTGTTGGGTACAAATAGTACAGAATGATTTTAGGAGGCAAAAACATTTTGTACCACTGTATGTCTGTGAGGGTTTGCAAAATGAAATAAGATTAATGTAATAAAATGGATACTGTAAAGATAATGTGATTACCTGTGTCATTTTGTGTAGCTGTGATGGAATGCACACTGCATTCCATCTTGAATCATGGTGAATTCCTTGCCAGGACTTCTCATAAGTAATTTTAAGTATCTTACCAGTGTAACAGGGACTAAACCTAGCAGACTAATTTGGTTTTATTTAAAGAGTATTTTCTCTCCTTTTATCTTCTGATACTAATACACAAAGTGTACCTATAAAGCAAAATTGCTTCCCAGCCATACAAGGTTGATTAGTGTACTCTCTGTGTGTACCTGACCTCTACAGTGTCAGATACAGTGTGCAACTTAAAGAAAAGTGTTTACATGCATTGTCTAGCAATTAAAAACAAAGATCAGCAAAATTATGCATCTTCCAATGTGGAGTTGTTTTGGGGGTGTTGTTTCGTTTTACATGGATGAATGCAACTGAGACAATAAACCTTTTGAGGCTTTTTGAGAGGTTTTTTAGTATGAAGCATCTCCCCCTGGAGCTGTTAAAGAATATAGTTGTTTTGCTCAGAGATGATCGAATGTTTTATAAACAAAGTGGTTTTTGTCATGGTTGAGAAGACAATTGCACACAATCATTGGAACTTTTTGTGGGCTGCCAGTTTTATCACTAGCTGCCTTTTTTGCAGTGACAAATTTTTCTGATGAGGTTTTTCAGTTCTTCCCCCACAGGATCCTAGTCTTCTTCTGTAGGATTCCTCAAATACTGAAAAATAATAAAGACAAAAAAATCTTCTAAATATTTTGGCAGCATAGGTAATTATCCCTATCCTTCATTTGTGCCTTAAGCAGGCAAAAACTGTTCAAGAAGGAGGTAAAATTTGGTGTTTGTTGCAGCCTCAGATTCAACGAAGTGAGTGGCTTTTAGTCAGGCAAGTTAAAAGCTTTTTATGTAATGTATAAGAAGGCCAGCACTGCAGTGTGTTTTTTAGTAGACTTGCCAGGATTCTTTTTTTTTTGGCATCAGGAGGGAGAGAGAAAATTGTGTTGGCACTATGATCTTTGTTTAGCCACTGGTCAAAATGGAGCATTATAGTTAATAATGTATAAAGATACGTAACATTTACTAACAATTTTTGAATGCTTCAAAATAGTTTCCTTTAAAATATTTAAAAATAATTCCTACAGCCGTTCTCCAGCTTTTTTCCTAGTACTTTTATNAATGCACACTGCATTCCATCTTGAATCATGGTGAATTCCTTGCCAGGACTTCTCATAAGTAATTTTAAGTATCTTACCAGTGTAACAGGGACTAAACCTAGCAGACTAATTTGGTTTTATTTAAAGAGTATTTTCTCTCCTTTTATCTTCTGATACTAATACACAAAGTGTACCTATAAAGCAAAATTGCTTCCCAGCCATACAAGGTTGATTAGTGTACTCTCTGTGTGTACCTGACCTCTACAGTGTCAGATACAGTGTGCAACTTAAAGAAAAGTGTTTACATGCATTGTCTAGCAATTAAAAACAAAGATCAGCAAAATTATGCATCTTCCAATGTGGAGTTGTTTTGGGGGTGTTGTTTCGTTTTACATGGATGAATGCAACTGAGACAATAAACCTTTTGAGGCTTTTTGAGAGGTTTTTTAGTATGAAGCATCTCCCCCTGGAGCTGTTAAAGAATATAGTTGTTTTGCTCAGAGATGATCGAATGTTTTATAAACAAAGTGGTTTTTGTCATGGTTGAGAAGACAATTGCACACAATCATTGGAACTTTTTGTGGGCTGCCAGTTTTATCACTAGCTGCCTTTTCTGCAGTGACAAATTTTTCTGTTGAGATTTTTCAGTTCTTCCCCCACAGGATCCTAGTCTTCTCCTGTAGGATTCCTCAAATACTGAAAAATAATAAAGACAAAAAAATCGTCTAAATATTTTGGCAGCATAGGTAATTATCCCTATCCTTCATTTGTGCCTTAAGCAGGCAAAAACTGTTCAAGAAGGAGGTAAAATTTGGTGTTTGTTGCAGCCTCAGATTCAACGAAGTGAGTGGCTTTTAGTCAGGCAAGTTAAAAGCTTTTTATGTAATGTATAAGAAGGCCAGCACTGCAGTGTGTTTTTTAGTAGACTTGCCAGGATTCTTTTTTTTTTGGCATCAGGAGGGAGAGAGAAAATTGTGTTGGCACTATGATCTTTGTTTAGCCACTGGTCAAAATGGAGCATTATAGTTAATAATGTATAAAGATACGTAACATTTACTAACAATTTTTGAATGCTTCAAAATAGTTTCCTTTAAAATATTTAAAAATAATTCCTACAGCCGTTCTCCAGCTTTTTTCCTAGTACTTTTATTGTCTTGTATTAATTGTTTGTATTTTGATAGCAGTATTGTACTCTATGTGATTTTCCTTCTTCTTTGCCTGCCTTTCAGTTCCAGAGATAGTCAGGGAGACCCACGACCTGATTGAGCGAGGGGAGCTTCTGCAGGCTCACCGGAAACTGATGGATTTGGAGTTTTCTCGTGATAACCTGATGTATGAGCAGTATCGCATGGACAGCAAAAACACACATGACATGAACCTCATCCACACATACTTTGGGGATATGCAGAAACTGTCTGAGGAATTGGCAAAGCAGCTTTGGATGGTGGTTCAAAGATCTCTTGTTACTGTCCGTCGAGATCCAACCTTGCTTGTCTCTGTTGTGAGGATAATTGAGAGGGAGGAGAAAATTGACAGGCGCATGTTAGACAGGAAAAAACAGACTGGGTTCATACCTCCTGGCAGACCAAAGAAGTGGAAAGAAAAAATGTTCAATATTTTGGAGAGAACTGTGAGCACACGGATTGAAGGCACTCAGGCAGACACCAGAGAATCTGACAAAATGTGGCTTGTGCGGCATCTCGAAATCATCCGTAAATACGTCCTTGATGACCTGCTCGTGGCCAAGACCCTGCTGGATCAATGCTTTCCTCCACATTATGACATTTTCAACAGGTTGCTGAATATGTACCATCAAGCTTTGGCCACCCGAATGCAAGAACTTGCTGCAGAGGATCTGGAAGCAAATGAGATTGTTAGCCTTCTAACTTGGGTTTTGAATACATATACTAGGTAAGGCCCCCTTATCTTTTCTGCTAGCAATAAGTGAGAGGAGATATGCAGAACAGAGTTTGTGTTAGTATTTGCATGTCTACTAACTTACAAAAAGATAAAACAGAAAGGGGATAATACCAAACTAGCAAGTTCTTTACTATTCGTTACACATGTTGCTTGCTGGAAATTGCTTCTTAAAGCCTGTTTTTATTTTAAAATATTTAATTTTGAGTTGCTTAAAATTTTAATGCAGTTGAAGACCTGCATGAAGCTGCAGTCACCTTGTATTTGTGTACCAGTTTGGTGAAGTATTGGGAAGAACAGGAGACTGAGAGCTCGTGTGTGTAACAAAATGTTTGTTGTGGCCACGGCCCCGGAAGATCTGTATGATTATTAACTTTCTATTGTTCTCTTCTGCAGGGGGTGGGACTGCTTCAGTTGCCTCATTACTGTTAAATGGAAAGAATGTAGTAACTTCCTTTAGGTTTTCTCTCAAACCTGTGTGAAGGTTTATTTAGAAGAATTTCTGCTTACAGGTTGTTTTCTATGATAGTCTTATGCTTATTTCTTTTGACTTGTCTCGTTTATTGGAATAACTTTAGCATTGTGGAGGGTTTGGTGCTTTGTTTTTAATCTTCCAGGTAGAAACAGTTCAAATGGCAACTGTTTCGTTTTTGCTGGCATGTAGTTACTACAGCAACTGATTTGTTTGGGAAAAAGTGCTGCTAGTCTTTCTGTGGCTCATGACTGTAATCCTGTTCTGAATAGCTGGCATTGACCCAGGTTCTGTGCTGTGTGTACTTTTGATGTCTTTGGCTGTTCAATATCACTAATGCAACAGGTTTCGACACTTGATGGGTTTAGAGTGTAGGACCATAAAGCACATAGGTAGGAGGTAATACTGTTCTGGAGAGTTCTCATAACCAGCTTGAAGGTTTGTGTTCAGCACTCTGTGATTTACTCTACACTGCAAAGTCCTCCTGGTTTTTCTTCCCTGCAAGGAACGATCAGGAACACCCACTTGTGCATACTTAGATACCCATGCAGGGTATAACAGAGATGCAGCCACTAATAAGTAGCTGAGTTAATTGGCCTTTTCTTCTTTTGAAGGCCAGAGGAATAACTCTACAGGAATGAAAATCAGAGATATGCAAGCCCTTCTCATGCATGACCTTGGCAGAAATCCTGTTCCCAGGCTCTTAATTTGTGTTTTGGGGCTTACGTTCCAGTAAAGCAATTCTTGGTCTTAAAATTGCCCTTCTACCTTCCCCCAGAAAGCAGAGTAGATTGTTACTGAGTTAGACAATTCAGAGCTAAAACTCTAAATCTGTGTGTTCCATCATTGGAAGGGCAAAGGGAGAGACCAAGCCAGTGTTCTGTCTATTTACAAAGCAAACAAATCTTGCTAAAGCAAGTCATGAGGCTCATAGCACCTGGTGGCTGAGTCTTGTGAAGAAAGGGAAACAGTGAGAGGAGTAGATGCAGTACAGGATATTTGAAAATGCTCTTCCTGCGTATCTGCATAACAAGTGGGATGGAAATTAGAGGAAGTACCTTGAAGGAAAAAAATAAGGCTTTGACTTTCTTTCTTTTCTAAAAAAAAAAAA
>WAAE01004261.1:9551-48834 GCA_013400495.1 Nicator chloris | reverse complement strand
ATGGATAAATTGCAAAATATGCATATGGACATCTCACTTCACGTAGTTCCAGTTACTTTGAGGTGTGCTTGTTTTTCCTTTTGAGTAACTATTTTAAGCTCTCAAAGATGCTACTCTGAGTGTCGGCACGCAAGAGTGAAAAGAAAATGAACAGGCACAACATCCAGCTTGAAAGACATATAATGATTAGTACAAAGATGGCTCCTCAGCTGGTGATGCTTCTAAACAACACTATACACTAATGCAGGGTCACTAATGAAAACCAAACTTCTGCTCATGAATATCTCTCCATCTCAGCTACTTTGTCACATCTCCTGAAAAACAGAGAGCTTTGTTGGTAGGAATATGAGTATCCGTCATCTTTTCTGTTACATCTAGTGAGTTACAGAGATTAAGTGAAAAGTTTAGTTGTTTAAGAAAAACAGCAGAAGGCTACATACTCTCTGCACATGTGGAGCTTGGAACATTTCTGTCCTAAACTGGCAAACCCAGAAAACTACCAGAAGATGCTATCTATTTAGTTAGTTAGGTGAACCGGGGGCAGGGTTGAAGCCCTGAACTTCAGCCTGCAAAGTGAAATAGCCACAATGTCAATGTCTTTTTCTACAGTTCTCAGTGTGGTAAATACTGTTCAGAAACCACCTTCACGAACAGTTACCAGGGAAAGCCTCTCCCCACGATACTCAAAGTGCACAGCCCTGGAAATGCAAAGGCCTATACAGAAGTCTCCCAAATAGGAACATTTCCAAATTTTACAGAAACACTTCAAAGTCTTCAAAAACATTTAGCATACTGAGAAGTAAAAAGCCTTCCTGCCTCCAGGGGTGAATGATGCAACAAAACATCTGCTGTATTGACCATCACTGAGGTTGGGAACATTTGCTTCAGGTCAAGACTACATGTTTAGCTGCACTACAGGGAGAAATCAGGAACTCACTATCGCAATAGGCTGGAAAAAAAAATCCACTTGGCTAAGAAGTCCCACACTGCAGGACTCCTGTTACTTTTGAAGAGACTAAAAGTAGACATAATCTAACTTAAGATTATGCCTACTCCTGCCTGTTCAGGATCCAGGCTGCACAATGGAAGAGACTCAGGTCTGAGAAAAGCAGCATTTCCTCTCCTTGGAAAAATTCCCTGAGAAGATCAGGGAGCCCTTGAAGAAGCACTGTGAGAGCCACTATTAGACATTTGGGACACCTCAGGCTAAGCCAGGCTTGTGTCAGTTCAGTTGGTACAGGAAGCCACTCACTTCATGAGGTTGCCTGGAGGAGAACTTTGGCTGCTGCCTAACTGATCCTGCTGCTTGCTCGCCCAAAGCATTTGGAGACCAGGTAAACAGGCATCAGAGAAAGAAGCATCCAAAGAACCAGTCTACAACATGATGTCTTCTCTGCAAAATGAGGGGCCATAGTGTCTCCAAACCCAGCTACTATCCAGGTACCTATCACTTACTCAGAGACATGCTGCAGAATGGATTCAAATACCCCACAGACCACACTGAGCTTGGCAACGATGACCTTCCTTCTATTCCCTTGAATACGAATAAAGAACTTAAACTCAGGCTGGTGTTGTCTCACTAACTGTCTCCATCACAAAACTGTCCTAATGGTTGGCCAGGGTGTTTTTTAGATACCTGTGATCAGACTTGTTTTATCTAGAAAAATATATGTATGTACTTACCTACCTTATTAGCTCATTATCTTGGCTGGTAGTTTTTATCCTTAGAATTTATTCCAGAAATTTATGGTATTGAATATTTTTATATTTGTCTCATAAAGAACACACAGCATGTTAAACACTGTTGCAGTCCAATGGAACTCTTCATTAAAAAGAAATAATGCACATTTTATATGCTTTATGTTTTTAGTTAAAGTATTGACCTACTGTATTGATCCTGTCCATTTTAAGCTACTGCTCTAAACTCAAAATATTATTTCGTATTGTCACACTAGAATGTCAGCATCTTCCTATTTCTACCCAAACAAATAAGAGTTCAATTCAACCCATACAAACCACTCCATTTGAAAAAGTTACAGCACTCTTTTTTTACTTCACAAAGACTAAGGCTTTGCTAATTTTATAGTGAGCTTGATTTGTAAAACTGTATTTGTACAATTCAAATGGAAAGAAACCAAATGGCTTTTCTCCTGGTAACAAGGGCTTGTTTCTGTTACTATACCAGTTTCGACTTTCATCAGTCTCCATGCCAGTAAAAAGACACAATGAAGGAATTCAGACCCAGTCAAGGTTTACTGTGCTCTTTTTAAACAGAAGAGTAAGGGTGTTGCTAAAGCCACAAAAGAACATTTGTGGCAAAGTTTTTACCACTGCCAAATACTATGCTAATAGTAAAGCTTTCAAGGAAAGAGTCAGGGGCAGCCATGCTCAGAGGATAATTAAGATATGCATCAGACCTATGAAGAATGGAGCAGGAAATTCAGGAATGGAAAAAGCAGCAATCTCTCTGCTGCTCCAGGGCAGCTTCATTACAGTCACTTACTAAGGGGTGGGCAGAAGTAATCCCTTTCCAGTATTTACAATTTCACTTAAATTTAGCACAATGCTATAAATCTTACCCCAAAGCTACGAAGACAATCTTGTCTTCCAAAGAGCTTTCCAAAATTATATTTCTTCAAATAAAATACATTTTAAATGCCAGGTTTTTATTATGTTGAAATAATTTACACCTATGTATTTAAACCTCCACAACAGGATATCTGACCAGAATGTGGCAAGTATTTACCATCCCTCATCTGGGTACATAACACAGGAATGCAAATACCTCACAGGAAAAATGGAGCCGATGTATTTCTTAAAAAGTGTTGTTTGTTAGCTTTTAGGTTTTTTGAAGTGTGGGTGTGTATATAGATTGACATGCAATATTTTAATCCCTCTTTATTTAAATGACATCTAGAAAAGGATAGCTTCACATATTACATGCAAACAAATACTTCAGACATTCCCACTACCACTTCCCTTGATACAACTAAAACAATGAATATGCAAATCAAGAACACCTGGAAGCAGAGCTCCAATCTACCCAGCTCAAAAAATGTAACATATTTGTTGTATACTTTATTTATCTTTCTTCTCCTTCATCAGATCTCCTCTCTTCCTGCTGATCTCAGAGGAAAAAGATGGAGCTCCCAGTGGCCTGCAGACATTTGGAGGTGCTGGAGAAAAGACATGTGTCCCCTTCTACAGTTTTCCTACTCTCCTTCCTTCTCAGGAGGAGGAGGACACATACAGAAGATAGCAGAAAGCAAAAGCTTCAGCTGTGTGTCCTCCCAGAACTGTCATTGCTCCTGTCACACACAGCCAAGCAGAGAAAGAGGAAAGCTGGGCATAAGGCACATCCCTTGCAGGGGAAATGTGGGCAAGCACATGAACACCTCAGAGGAATGAGCAGCCTTTCAAAGCCTAGAAAACAACAGAATTTATTTTCCTTTCACTGAAAATACAGAAACAGGATGGGATTGAGTTTCCCATAACTGCACAGGGCTCCCATGCTGCCAGTGTCACAAGCGATGCAGTTTTTCAGGCAGGTGGCCACTGCAGGAGGGCTCAGCTACACCAAATGGAATTCAAAGCTTTGCTTTCAAATGTAATTCACTCCTTATTTCCAGGGGAAAAAAATAGCAAAAAAGTAGTAAGGCAAATACTCTTACCATCTGACACAGCTGGTCTTAGTAAAGAGTGTAAGAGGAAACTTTCATGCTAGAAAATCTCCGACATTTAATAACAGGGCTATAAAAAACTCAGAAAATATCCTAAGTGTTGAGAAAAACAATGTGCAATCCACTGAGATCTTCCAATAAAGGCAGAACCTAGGTAAAATCATAAAAACTCAAGTCTAAGCACAGAGCCCAGTGAAAGCATTTCCCTTCTCTCCAGCCAGAGTTGCCTCATATCACAGCTGCAGTGGAAGGAGCCTTTCAAGAAAACACAGCAATCAAGACCAGAACAGACCACTACAATTTTTTGCTTCTCAGCAAATGCAGGAATTGATACACAATTTCCAGCTTCCCTACAGAGAAGCAAGATGTTCTGCAGTACAGTGAACAAGCAGTGAATGCTGTATAGGTGTCCATTTTAAGAAGTCATTAACAAATGTGTATCACTGCACAATATGACATCTAGGTGTGAATTTGAGGTTTTCTGCATTTCTGCTCAACAAGAAATGTTTTATTTTGGTGACTGCAGTGCCCCCCTCTCCTTGCTTCTGATTTTATCCCTGTTTATCATTTACAAGACTGCCTCAAACTTTACTTCACTCTTTGAATTTCAACTACACAGTTAACAATTGATTATGATTCTAATGCAAGGTAAATATACAATTCACAGAAGCACAAAATTCTGTGAATATTACTTTATGCTACATTTCAACAACAACAAAGAAGTCAGAAATTTGTTTCACCATCAACTCCTGATGTTTCCATATAGCAGTGTATCAGGCCCATGTATACAAGACATTCAGTGTCAGATACTGTGATTAAAAACTAGGTTGCTGCAGCCTTCACTGGATACCACAGGAAGGGGAGACAGAGGAAAGGGTGGCTAATCTAAGCATTCACACAAAGGAGCAAAGGTCACAGATAGATCATTATCTCTTAAGGACAAGAAGCAATTACTTTTATAACTAAGATGAATTTCAACATTAATAATAATTGCTTTTACAGTATATGTCACAGAAAAATAGAGGGGGCTTCTTAACATTATTATGGTGAATACTCACACACATCTTAAAAACTTAAACAAGATTTTATTGTTTACTGAACCTTCCCTCATTCAGACAAATCTGTAATAGCCTTTTCTGAGCTACTCCTTTTCCATTTCTTTAAAACAGCTTACAACATTACTGTTGCAGAAATCTGATACTTCTGATTAATATTCTATTAAATGCATGCCCTAGGTATTTGTAAAGACCACACAATATCTTACATGCTGTAAAGAATTCATGAGTTTGTTGTACATCTAATTCTACAATATCTTGGCAGTTTACTCTGGAGTCACAGATAAAAGTCTGTTACTCTTATTCCATGAGGACCTTTCTCTCTTGATGAAAAGTTCAGCAAGAAGTAGACCTAAGAGTATACACAATACAAAAAATATTGCTGTATAGAGGCAATACCAGTTCTTATACACCTGATATATCAATTTCCACGTTTTACTGAGTATGGTACGTGATGAGAACGAGGTTCTAAAAGAGCTACTGAAAGCCATTGTGTCCTAATCTGTTTCTGTAATATTTTGAAAAATTGAGGTTTAAAGTGTGTCCAGACATGGTTCTCAGCTTAAATTCCTCTGAGCCAGACAGCCTTACTTGACATAAACCTCATTACCTATGTAATGTAAATACTACCTGTATAATGTCATCATATGCAAGAGCCGGACAACTTCCAGTTGCTATTTATAACATCTGCTTTCAGGACACAAATCTTGCTAACTTTAAAAGAAAAAAATTCTCATGCTCTGTAAAATAAAGATAAGTAGCATTGCTAATCATTTACATGCCTTTAAAACTCTCTTTCTAGGACTCCAATGCTTCTCCATGGTTCCCAATCTTTTTACGGTGGTTGTATTAAAAAAAAAAAAAAAAAAATTGTCACTCACTTATATACCAGAAAGATCCTATGGTAGCCATGAAGGTCACCTGAGACCTGTTGACAAGGATGGGGACGAACCAAGAATGGGTGGGTTGTGCCCAGGAGGGTTATGTGGAAAAGGAGAAGCTGACATCATCTTTCACATTATTACTATGGAAGGGAGACTATGTCACATTACTCACCCATGCTCATCTTAATAGGTAAATTTTCTCTGCTTGCAGCCTCCACAAGGTGTCTCCTGGCCTCCATCACAGCTTCCTTTTGTTTGAGGTTCATGAAGGACTCCCAGAGAGTTTTGGCAGCTGGATCACTGTAAGAAAATGACACAGTTACACTAAACACTGCTTGAATAATGGAGTAAACTTAAGACAACATTTATGTTTTGAGATGAATGCTTCTACTTACTAATCTCTCAGGTGGGCAGGATACAAGCAAAAATAAAGTGATATAAAAGCTTGATTACTCTTAGCAGAACAGTTGCTGTAGTTTTACAGGAGAGCTAGCTTTTTGCTACCAATTATAAAGCATTAGAATTCATATATAATAAATAAGCATGTCATTCTAAAAGTAACTACTACTGTTCAACTATGAGAATTTCAGAAACAGTCCAAACTTCTTCAGTTACTAAAAAGCTATGGAAAGGATGAGTTCTAACTTCCCCGTAAGAGTTTACATCCCAAAGCTGGTACTTCCAATGCTGAAGGCTGTTGTTATAATTTTGATGAACTACTGTCACTTTGGGTTTCATGGATTCTCCATATGTGAAATGAATGACCCATTGCAGAAATTAACTGTCCTTATGATTTCTGTAATTATAGATTTACTTTTTGTTGTTGTTGTTGCTGCTAAACTTATATTAGGCATTTGTGTAGCTCATCTGCACTCACTTCCATCAGTCTTTTCTTTCCTCCAGGACACTGCATTTCTTGCAAGTGTGAATGAATTCAGTGTTCTCTCAGTGGCAGGGGAAGATGAGGTAGGAAAGTCCCTTGCTTGGGGCTAAAGCCACACATCGGGATTAAATATGTTGATTACTTTTAATTTAGTTTTTAGGAAAAGCTTCCCTCTGTTTTTCCTCAGGAGTCATTTAACTCCTAGAGACATTTTGATGTCATTTACCAAATGCTTATAAACATGCCAAAATAAGCTTTGTTTCATGGAGATAGAAATCAATAATAATTCATTTGATACCCATTCCAGAGCAGCTGTTCTTATGCTCTGCTGCAACAGCAGGGCTGTATTTAGCAAATCTGTGCTGTCTCCCAAACCAGGTAAAAGGATCACCAAGCCCCATTTCTGACATCCAAGCAACCCACATCCTCTGTCAAAGCCTGAGTGGGTGGAAGGACTGTGGGAAGAAAGTCAAGTTCTTCTCTGAATAAATCACAACCCTTCTTCTGAATAAATCACAAATGAGTAGGAAGTGCAAATTTCACCCTACTGTGATGGTTTAAAGAGAAAAAAAATCAGATGACCTAACACAGTCTTTCCATTTCTCTTTCACATTTTGCTTTCATTTCCAAAGCAACTAGAAGCTTCAATACAATAAAAAAAAAAAAAATCTTTATGGAAAGGGTGATCAAGCATTGGGACAGGCTCCCCAGGGAAGTGGTGGAGTCACCACACCTGGAAGTGTCCAAAAATGAGTAGATCTGGCACTTTGTGGTATGGTTTAGAGGGCATGGGAGTACTCAGTCAAAGATTGGACTTTATGATCTTGGAGGTCTTTTAATAGCTCTGATTCTGTGATCCTCAGCTATGCTTTTAGCATAGGATTTTTAGGATTTTTACAGATTATCTCTCAATCTACTCCCCACCCAACATCACTTGTGAATGCATTGTATTGATCCTGTTCACATCCACAGGGGATGCCTTGCTGTCATTTACAACTGTGCCTGAGGTCTGGATTTTATAAGGCCACTGCATTGCCTGATAACTAATCCCTTCCTGAACATACAGTTCCAATATCAAATATACAGAGATCAGGAATTGGACCTGAAATGGCATGAACCTAGGTTTAAAAATACTTTTTTCCCTATTTGGAAGAAAAAAAACCCCTCAAACTTCTGTTTAAGATTTTTAACCTGTTCTTATTCTCACAATTCTCTTCATCGCCATAAATGTAAGCACAGAGTCTCACATAAACAAGATACCCTTGGACCTAAGCCTTTCAAACAAAGGAAAACAAGCAACATAACAAAGCTAAAATAAAAGCCTACCAAATTTTGCACAGGTTTTTGTAGTCTCATCTTTCTCACTCCTATACTTCATAGAGATGCTTAGCAAACAGTGAAGTGTGGAAAACTCATCCCAAAAGCATCTACAGAAGTCAATAAAAGAGTGCATGTGATAAGGCGACACCATTTTTCCATAATCCTTGCTTGCTGCTCTCCCTTTCCACACCATGTGTGCATCAGTCCTGCCACTTTAGCCAGCAAGGTCTTTGAAAGCAACATGCATCATATTATATTGTATCATCACTACAGAAGTCCCTGTTTCAGCTGGTACTTCTACGTGTTAATAAACTATAATACTCCTCCAAAATAACAGACCCATTATTTTAAACTAAACAAAGAAACAAAAACTGAGTCATACTAATGCTTTAAGAAAACAAAAAAAGGGAGGGGTGTGGATTTGCTTTTTGCTTTGTATATTCTTTCTTACTCCTTTAGCCACAGTAAGTTCCTCTTTAATCACAAGGCCCAAAGTTTGCAGGATCCCTGAGGGTTGCTTTAATACACCAAAAATAGCAAAAAGCAAAACAACTATGGCACAGCCTTAAAGGAGATGAGAGTCAATCACACTCCTGTATGCTACATCTCTGTCATCCAGAGTTTCTGTAGACATTTTTCTTCCCATGGCTTTGCAGAATACTTAGTGGTTTAGGTATCATATATATAACTATATATAAGCAGGATGAGGTCAATGTATATCAGTAGCTAACAGTCAACTGACTAGGTCAATCCACAGAAAACAATTTTTAAGCTCAGTCATTATATTTTTTTAATATAATACGGGAAAAGAGCCACAAAAGCACTTGTATTTTTTCTGTTGCTAACACTCTTCCTGTTCCCCCTCTATTACCCTTTCCAATAAATGTTTTTGCTTTGAAAAACACCCACTCTTAACCTTCACCAGTGACAAGGCACGAATGACTGCTGGGAATGAGTCAGTAGGACACAGTACAGGGCTCTTGTGTTGCCTCTTGCTTGATCTGAGAAGTTACCACAACATATTCCTTTCAGAGATTCCTAACAGTTGGAAAATATCTTATCTTATCTTACCCTTCCAGGGAAACATTTGTCTGCAACTGCCTTCCAGCTCTTGTCATGGTGCCCTTCCCCTCCTCTTTTTCCCATCTGCAGTTCCTCTGCTTTGGTGCAAATGCCCCAAACCAGTGACACTGGTAATCAGTGATTTCTACAGAATCCAGCACCCCCAATTCAAATTTCTCCCTCGTCTTGCATTCCTTGACTTCCCATGAACTATGTAATGATTTTACACACTATCTAATGTGAACCTCTGCACTCTGAAAGTAGTTTTCTGAAATGAAACAGTTGTTGGTTTTTTTTTTAATATTCAATGCATTACAAAACCCTTAAAAGATATTGTTTGAATGATGACGGTTTGCTTAAGAAAAAATAAATCCTTTACAGTTACACAACAGTACAGCTCAAGCATTCAGAAACACCCTTCAAAATAAATGTCACAAAATTAGGTAAATATTATGGTACATACTTCTGTGCATTTCTAGTACAGAATGTTTTGTAGGGCACAGCAAGCCTGACAAAGACAAGAGAACACTAAAATTCAGGGGCCTCTCTGATAAATCAGTTTCATCAACAAGGGTACAGTTTTGCTCACAGATTTGATACCCTGTCCATTTCTTTTATCACTGTAGTCATTGTATTGTACCTAATCAACCAGTTATATCAGAAAACAGAATTTAATAAAAACAAGTGTAGCAGTAACCTGGTAGAAAATTTATTAAACAAAAATATCACATTAAGTTCAGAGAAAAAGCGTAAGTCTTTGAAAAGCCCCATTGGACAGTTACACCATTCAATTTACATAAAGCAGTCTTTGACAGACATCTCATAACTGCAAATTTCTCCCTTCCCCTCATATACAATTTTTTTTAATGAGACATTCTCTGTTCCAAAACTAATTAAAATTAACCTGCATACAATTTGTACTTTAAAATGAAAATGCATATTTAAAGATTATAAAGAAAGAGGGGAAAAATCTAGACAAATAAAAGATACAGCTTCCCTACTTCTGGTATTTGCCAATTTTCAAAGCTGAATCATGAAGACAGAGGGGAAAAGGACCAAGTGATCAGATGCATAGTCTATATGAATCCTAAAATGAGACATCAGCTGGTAATAGTGCCAGGAAAAAGGTACTGATGAGAATCAGTCAGAAAGACTGGCATGTTCCATGCTGACTAAAGCTTGATGCAGGTGTTTCAAAGCAGCTCCAATTTGTAGCCTCCAGAAGCATACTTTCTCTAATTAAAGACAGGAGCGATGGAAAAACAAAAATAAAATCAATAATAAAATTATTTAGTCATGAAGTGGCTAACTATCTGGCTTCTCAAATTTATAATATCCAAAGGAAAGACCACAAAATGAAATCTGTTGTTTACAAGATGCAGGCTGAAAAAGCCTGCAAGATGTCAGGGTGAACCAGCCAAAACCCTGAGCAGAGGTAAGGGTACAGTATGGTAAGCAGTTCTTTTGGTGATGGCGTACTAGCTTCAGCAATACTCACTGTGGGGGAGCTTGCTCTGATTCCCATGGAACTCCTTTCAGCAACGTGTTCCGATAACTAAACTAATTTGTTTGATTGAGACATTTACAGGTTGATTATCAAATGCCTAATCTTGCATCTGTTAAAATAATTGTAACTTACTCTCTTGATCTGGTCTGGTCCAGTCCTGCAAGGACAACACTGCCAAGTTTATCTGACATACAGAAAGTATCCCTATCCCTGATCATCTGTAGGCTGTCTCAAAGCTACTAATTTTGAACAAATTTGGGGACAACAGGAGAAATTGGTGGCACTGGGATGTGCTATTACCAAGCTGGAGGTAGTAGTATGAAAATAGGTGAAATCAAGCACTAGTCAATGGAGAGCAAACTCTCAGAGCAGATGCAAAAGTAGAGGCAAAGACAGAAATCTGGGGACACATTCTGAAAGGGTCCAGGGCACAACACCACAATCTACCCTTAGACGAAATGACATATGTCTTGCTTCATACCACCAGTACAGAAATATATTTACTTCCCTTACTGCTTCAGGTCTTGTCTACTATTTACAAATTATTAAAATATGGTCTTCCTCGTCTCTAATGCAAGAGCAAAAGGTCAGGAAGCAATAAAATAAAAAACACCTTCATTTAATTACTAAGAGCTCCTAATTTACCATTATGTTTTCAGATGTATGAATAGACCATTCCTAACCCTCCCAGCATTTAAAGTATTAGTTTGGCAATATATTTCTTCAATCAGCATGAGTAATTAACCAATAAAAACAAGTCAAACACTCTTGTCCAAGCAGCATACCATAATCACCAAAATTATCAGCCACATACGTACTCTCTGGCAAGCTATTGTGAATTATAATGATGTGATCTAATTTCCAGTCAAGGAAGATAAAAGTGACATGTACATTATCTATTACTAGATTTTTTGTCTGGACTTCTTTGCCTAACAGGACAAATTGAGGTCATCCTGTTTTCTCCTTATAAAACACTGGCATTTTTTTCCGTTACATGTAGGCCTTGCAATGCCCCCAGGCTTACTGAAAAACAGGTCAAGAGTGTCTTCCATAACCTTTTCAAAGGCCAAATTGAGAATCCAGTATCTCCATACAGGTTCCTTCACAGGTCTCCTGTAGCTTAAATGAAGGGAGAGAAAGATGACTTTGTACAATTATATTTTGATTTTAAACCTCTTGACATCAGGTGAAAGCACAGCCTATATCATAACATCATAAACAGCAAATAACCAGGGGGAGGACATCATAAGATACTAATAAGGAAAAAAGAATAAGCACATGTTCTTATTTATACACCTGGCAAAGGACATGGGATTTCAAACAGCAATTTGCTGACCCAGGCTCCAAATAGGAGACAGAAAATAACTGTGAGTTCTTCAAAAATTAATCAACTAAAATGACAGAATTTCAGCATAACAAAGTAGTGGTGTTTATATTTTCACAGATTAAAAAAAAATCAGAAGGAAAATTGTGGTAGTCTCAACATGCGCCATATTCTGTGGTTATTGTATCAGCAAAACTTTCACCTTTCACCTATATAGCTTTACAACTCAGCTGCGCCTGTGTATTTTCACAAGAGGAAGGGAGAAGAGAAAAACTCAGTAAAGATTAAATTAGTGGGTCATTAATACCACAAAGCTACCCAAAACTGAGTGACTGTTAAAAAAAAATATAATGTGCTGCCAGGTATCGCCTTTGCAATAACACATTTCTTTAAAGACAATGCATCACTCACATTAAGTGCACAGCACTTCAAGAAACAACACCAGGTGGTCAGAAGACCATTACTATGAAGAACAAATCCATTGCTGCAATATGTCATTTGAATACCAATAAACCAAAGAGAAGCACGAGTCTGCGATAAGATGCAACGAATTGGCTTTGAGCCTGGAGCAAAGGGCCACGTATCAAGGGACATCCTCCCTCCTCCAACTGCCCTGCTGTTCTGGAGGCAGCGGAGGCTGCGCCAAGGCTACACCACATGTACTCCGGATTCCTGGGGACAAGCGCCAGCCTGACAACCGTGGTGGGGACAGCCAAGTCCCTCACTGCACCCCAGCACACATACAGCAGCCCCTCACTGGAAACAACCAACAACATCTGGAATAGCCTCCTCAGATCAGCAGCTCCTCCATGCCACGGGGATTGTGCGGATGTGCTGTGGGGAATGCCAGGTGAATGAGAAGAGCTCCACACTGCCAGAACGCAGCTGGGCTCAGAGAATGAAGCTGCTCTTCATTTCACCCTTCTGAAAGTGACCAAACAGCTCCAACATAATTTATCTAAAATTTTCCACATAGAAACATCTATGAGTATTTCCGAGAGCTAAGTCTCTAGCATGGCTGCAATTTGAGCACATCCCAAGCATGTGCTCTTGAAGGGCTAAGCCAATATGTGTTCAACTAAAAATTCAGCAATACTTTACTCAGAGAAAAATACAAAATCCACAAAATTTTTGTTTTCGAATAAATATAGGCTGCAAATCCCCAGAAGGGATTAACATTATTTCTAAGAAAGCAAAATAACATTAAGTTTTAAAGTGGTTCCTAGCAGTGGGCTGTCATTGTGCTGTTGAACATTTTATACAGTTGGCAGATCTGCTCAGCCTAATTAAATGCACTTCAGACAGTAGAAACTGTTTTCCAATCCATCCTAACCCTAGGAAAAACCATACAAAAAGCTAATGTCATCTTGGTACTGCGCTTGCAGAAAACTGCAGGAGTATGAAAATTACCACCTCTGCCACAGATTAGTAAAAATTTTGCAACATGGCAAAACACATAAAACCTTTTAAAAAACAAGGTCTTTGGAGCCCTTCAACTTATAACATTATTCTCACATCCTCAGATGTATGTTAAAATACTTCCATTTATTGTTTTTTATGATTAGAACACGAAGCAAATAGTACCAAAAAAAGTGTCCAACAGCCAATATTAAAGAACATAAATATGTTCCTGCATAATTTAATGGTTATTCCCCAGTTTCACTCCAAGCCCTCAAGCCACTTGGTGGGTGTAATCTGTCCTAGACTCAACTGTGGCTGTATACTTTGGCACTGAGTCAAAACAGAGAGGTTATTGTTTGATTTATATGCCAAGGGCCCCTTAGATAAAGGGCTAATGGCAGGCTGATAGCTTCAGCCTTTGCATATGGTGTTTATACAGACCCTTCTTTCCCCTCCCTCCTTTCTGTGTATACTCCAGGAAGGCTGTGTCACATCAAGATCAAGTTAATTAATTAACTCATACTAGCATAATTTGATTGATAAAACAATTGATTAACTAAAGGTCACACAGAGTGCTGTTAAAACACCAACTTTTCTGCCTCAACAACATAAGGTTTTGAGATTCGCATTTTTCCACGTTGCAAACAGGAATTTTAAAGAAATAATCTCACTAGAAAAATAGATGAAAGAAGCTATGAGAAATTAATCTGTCAATTAAAGTGCACTGCAAAGTTCAGAAAATAATCAGTGCTTCATGAGATATTTAAGCAAAAAATAAATCACGTCCTACAACAGAAAGGGTCACATAAATGAATTTTCGATATTGTTAGTTCTGCAAACTATTTATTGAGCTTCCCCCAAAAGAAAACTAGAGGTCTTGCATATGTGATATACTTTGGTACTTACTATATCCAAACTAAGAGTATTTCCTAGTATATAAATTTCTATACTGTTAAAATACTTCAGAACAGAATCCTGTTTGACTCAGTTATTATTTATTAGATGTATGTCAGGGAATTTCTTTACCAAATTATACAGTAACTACTTTTCTGCAAGACACAAGCACCATAAATTTTTAATTAAAAAAATATAATTTAAAAAATATAGACAAAAGTCATTACAATAAGACTAAATGTTTAAGAGCGTTTTGTCATTAATTTATTTTAAAACACTTATTTTAAACAACAGACATATAAAAAAGAAGCTGCCAGGCATTTTAAAAGCAGTTCTAAAATAATATTTAAAGTGTTGCAAATCAGCTTGGCAGCCACCAAGGCTGAAGTGCTTTGAGCAAAAGTGGGAGCTGCTTATCAGCCACCAGTTTTACAATGGGTTCTCCTCTGGACTACCTCAAATACTCGTGGTAATAAAAAAGGTGAGAAGCGACAGGAGCTTGTCAGTTCACTCTATGTTTCTCAATATCCAGGTATACATACCAAGGAAGTACAGTGTTCACTGGACTAATCCAGTAGATTCATTCATAAACAGGCAAGATTTGCCACTAGAAGCCAAAAATTTCTTTATATTTTACCTCCTCCCCTGTTTTTACTATGGCATGGGACTCTCCTTGTGCCAGTAATACTGACTCAGCACACAGAATCACTTTGCAAACCAAACCAGGAGCAAAGAACTTCCTTTGCCTACTCGTCAGCTGGGAGGTGCTGCCAGGCAGTTCCACAGGATACAGCCCACGTTTTCCTTCATTACTGGTTTTGTCTACAGCTGACTCAACATGGCCATAAAAAACCCCAACAGGCAGAGCACAAGGGTTACTCTTTGAAAGCTCTGGCTCACAAAGGAAGTGTACGTTGTGGAGTGCACCAGGGGAAAGTTGGTTAAAACATACCAATAAGAGAAGGAACAGTTACTGCACACAAGTTATTATATTCAAGCCATGATATTTAGCTTCATAAAGGCATACCTACAGATACTGACACTTCAGGGCAATGCCAGTCAAGTAAACTTGAATTTTGCAATCATTTTCAGACATGGGATGATAAAACTGATTATTGCTTACCATTAGGAGAAAATAAGATTCATAAGACACGACCAGTGACTAAGACCAACAATAATAGGGAAGTGGTCTTTGAATTTGTTCTTGAACATCATGAGAGAATAAGTTTCCATTTATCTTACAAAGAAACATGGAAGTATGGGACAGGACTTTCACAAACATAGTAGCAAGGTCTAAAATATGTCGAGAACACAAAAAATCAAAAGTTTATTTCAGACAGACAAAAATTGTGAAAGAGTGATATCAAAACAGTTTCTAAATCGTAAAATCATTATAATTTTAAGCTGCAAAACTGCTGTTTTGTACAAACTATAAACTACTATGTTCCAGGAAAACCATGACCACTATACTCCAAACCAGGAAGAAATATGCTCCCTGTTATCAGCAGAGCATGGGAGAACTTAAAAATAAACATTTCAGGAGGTACTTATAAACACAACCAACACAGCAACCCCAAAATGTCACAAAACTTCTCTGTTTACCTACAGCTCTTTGCTTAGAGATGAATTCCTTTTCCTTCCTTTATAGATAATGGAAAGTAAATCAGACTCTTAACATTTGACATATCTTTGGTCCCACAGGTGAAGTGAGTTACAATAAAATTTAATAAATAATTATTAAAAGGTTGGCAAGGATTCAGTTCACATCAGGAATTGATTAAAAAGAAGGGAAACAAAACCTCCCAACAAAAGTAATGATAACATAGCCTTCTACATTTTCCCTTTCTTTTCCTTAAAATAAAAAAATAAAAGAGAAACTTAATTCTATTTGGCTCATTCATATATCTACTTTACAGATGGCCATACTTCTAAATTAAAATATGTACACAAGTCTGATGAGTGTGGTCAACCACCATCTGAAGCATGTTCGTCTCTTGCCAAACCCACCATCTTCAGTTTTATCAAACATTTCCTCGATCCAAGCATCATGTAAACTTGTAAGGACAAGCATTTTAATCACAGTCTTGTTTCATGTGGCCCTAAATATAGATGTACTTATATATATANTGTGGCCCTAAATATAGATGTACTTATATATATATATATATATATGCTGTGATATACATAAAATAAGTATTTTGGCTTCAGAAAGCCAAAAAGTTTAACATATACACTTTAGCATCTATGACACAAAACAACTTTACTTGCTAATAACCACATACATGAGGCAATGCAGCTGTGCACAAATGATGTTAGTAAAAAGTAATGCAACTCCACTCACTGCTGCTTCCAATATCAGAGTTACAGTGTGAACCAATGACACCAGTGTGCATTAAACCAAGACAGCACAAAAATAATCCCTGCGCTGTATTTTACCATAATACAAGTCAGCACAAACGCACGCATGCACAGGTACACACAGAGTACCTGAAAATTGATTAAGAAATCCTCTCATTCTAATCCATTTATATAGACTAGTAATACAGAACTTCTGTTTCATCTTAATATTAGAACAGTTAGTAAAAAAAATCGTATTCTTATTATATTTAAAATTCTTTATATATATATATTTGTTAAGTGATCTGGACACAATAATCCTTTAGCCAGACAGCATTTCTACAGTGTTTCAGCTGATTATAGACAGCCAATACAGCACACTCCTGTGTTAAAAACCAAAATGACACAGTCCAACAAACAGCTTGGAAAGCTATAGGTTCTCATCCCTTTTGAGTTCTGTTTATTCTAGCTATTCCCAAGATCATTAATATCCACTTGAACCTGTAAACTTGAAGGTCAACAAAAGGTGAAACATACGGAAGCAATATAATATGGAATATTCAACTAGATTACGTATTGTGAAACATTAAGGCCGTTTCCTTAAACTAACTACACTTTTAATTTTTTTTTCCTTAGTAGTAGAAAAGATAGGAAGATAAACTCTACATTAAGCCAGAGTTTAATTTGGAGGATTTACAGAATGACTAGCAATTCCTTTTAGTTAGTAATTTTAAAATTAAATCACTCTGCCTTTCTAGAAAATGCTATACAATCAGAACGAAATGAGTAGAAAAATAGTTATCAAACAGTCCAGAGACGTAATAAAAATACACGCCCAAAACTTTAATATTGTATAAATATCTTACCAGTGTCACAAGCAATACGAACCCTCTAACCAAAGTCTGCATTGATTGTTGTTGTTAAGCTACAGCAGTGACATGTTATGTTACATGTATAAGCTTGTGACCAGCAGTACTGAGAATGCACAAAAGCCTTACAAATACAACACCTCTCAAGATCAAGAGGGATCTGTTTGTGGACTAAACATCAAGGCAAATCTCCGCAATTCCTGGACTACCTTTCCTTTCATAGCTATCCTTCTGCAAATGACACATGCCAACACTAACAAAGCTATACATGCAGATAAACCAGATCATCTCTATTTGTGACATCAGAAGAAAATACAGATATAAATTGTTGTGCCCTCTATATGTGCTGTGGCATCCAAATGCAGTACATCAAATCTGTAAAATAAACTGACTAAACAGAAGAGGCTGCTGATACTGCAGGGAAAAACATCTTGGATCAGGACTCTTCATCTTCCCAAACTACCCTGTGAAAAGGAAAACTAGTGCTTAATTCCATAAAGCCCTGTTGCCTGCAAATTACAAAATGACTGGATTTAGGTTACTGACTGGTACACCAAAGCTCCCTTTGGAAAATTCTGATTTAAATATAACACTATCACACACACACACACTGGCAGTCATGTAAGCAAGCTGACTTAGTTTTCCAACTTCATATGTCAAGATGATACTGCTACAAGATAATTTCTGCATCAGCTATCAAATGTTTGGTAGAAAGAAATTCCTCTAAACAAGTAAGGCTGCTCCGGGGAACTATTGGAAAAAGCAAGAGCACCAGCATGAAATGGCTGATGAAGGAGCAGGTTCAACCTAAATAAATTTCTGAAGCCAGCTCTACTCACATTTTACAAAATCAACTGCCACTGATGTTTCAGACCATTACATGACTACTGTGCAAACTGCAATGTTTTTTGTCATCATGCTTATTCTGGAAGACGAGAGAAGCCTTGAGGAAACAAAGGCACGTTTCAGAAGGTAAGGAGTGTAGGAAAAGGAACCCATAAAAAGCTGTTGCTGCTCGCCAGGCTGAAGCATGAGTGGAAGGGAAGCGTTAGTCACGCCAAGAGCCTGAAACAGAAGCCATGCCTGGCAACTGTATCAACAAGAAACAGATCATCATCCTCGCCTGAAGTCCTTTTATGACAGTTACTTATTGACTTCAAGAACCTCTGAAGTCTATAATCTTGCATGATTATTACCCTGCAACCAAATGCCTCTGAATGTCTTAAAATATATGAATTTCAGTGTGTCTCTTTCAAAAGTTGGATTATCTCAAAAACTTTACTGAAAGTATATCAAAAAAAGAGGGATTTTATTAATCTTTTTTAAGGCTTATTCTCTTTGATCTGCAGCAAGTGTACTTAACAAACACAAGGTTGGATCATTTTAACCCTATTTGCTGACAGCCGAAGCAGACGGAGCTAGCAGTTTGCTTTGAGGGTAATGGAGAACAAACAAGACACATCGCAGGAAAGTAGGGCTGGTTTTGACAGATGCCAACTGACCTTTAGGTTTTACTAATCCTTGAAGTATTAAATCCCACTAAGCTCCATCTTGTATGCAGACATGATTTTGAACATGTTCTGTGCAAAGAAAAAAGCAGATTAACTATCCACTGGGCAAAGGGTCCTAGCTCTAAAATGTGGTCAGGACACCTCAAAGCAGTTTACCTCTATCTTTCCTCTAACCCCTAGCTATTCCTTTTAAAAATTATGTTATTAAAAATACGTAATACATACTGTTAGAATTTTTATCTATTAACCAGCTGGTAAAGTTCCCTGCCTTCTGCAATAGCTTCACAGCACTCATCTAACAAAGGCAGAAGAGCCTTTATTACAGGCAACCCAACATTTAGCTACTTTTAAACTTTTCCATTATTAAGTAGTACTATAGGGGATCCTAAACAATTATGGTGACACTGAGGCACTCTGTGGATAACGATGCATCATACACTTGAACTTGGAAAAACAAGTTTCATTTCCAACCAAATATACAGTAGTGTTGTCACTTCTTGACAGGTATTTGGGACTAAGCTTCTCTGTATTGACTCAGCGTGGGACCAGGGCTAGGAGTGCTCCTTCCTATTCTTCTCTTGCACCCCTATCCCTACAGTCATAATACATTCCTTGAAAGTCTTCCAAGATTTCTCAAAAGAGTCTCCTGTAGAAAGAATAGAAAGGTAAGATGTGTAGCCTGCAATAGCATGTAGATTCATTGTTAAGTAGACTTAAAAGACAAACAAAGAAAAACCCAACAAAAAAAAAACGAAACTAAAAAGGTTATTCCAGCTGTCCACCACCATTCAAAAGCAGAAGTGACACCTGATCTTTAGACCCCAGAGCAACAATTAAATGCAGACTGGTCCAAATAAACAACCAAGCACACGACAGCAATTGGAGAACTGCCAGAAACAAAACAACTGACATCCAGATGAACACTGAGGCCAGTTTGTTTCCTTCAAGACAAACAAACGAAAAAATCACTGAAAAGTGGAATTCTTTCTGTCAGAAGTAGAACTGCTTATTGTGACCTGATCCACTCTGTTTTCCAATTAGCAGATCTGGACATATACTCCTTCACAAGGTAAAGGGAAGGATTTATGCTGAAAGGCTTCCTAGACATATCACAGGCCTCTTAGCCCTCTTGCCCACTGTAGTAAACAGGCCATCCTTCCAGCATTACCCCAAAATTCACTCTTGCTCCTCTAACAGTGGCCAAACTCTGCAGGGGTGAAGGAAAAAAAGTGCATACAAATAACTTCTTAAAACGTTCTACTTGTAACCATCACTTAACCCTGTTTGAGTTTCAACTGGCTGCCTTTTAGTCCAACAAAATGTTTCAGCAAAATGTTTCATTCCTACAAGCTGCAGTACAGCTTATGCAGAATGCCAGACTGAGTTACTGCATGAATCAAGTTAATTGAAAGCTCCTGAGCAGGATTTTGTGCACTACAAGGTACAGCAAAATTCTTGGCAAGCATCTCTTTAAAATGTGTATATTAAAGAGTTACTTGTCAGGGATTTTAATTTTAGCTTTGGACAAAGCAATGAATTATACTGAAGTCTGATCCTTACAACAAACATATTGCCTGAGAATATTACATGTAACACAATAGGTTACTTTAGAGCATTCTGCTCCACATTTTAAAGCTATTGCATAAGGTTATTTTAATAAAAATAATTCCAGGGAAAGAGCAGCTAGTAATGAGGTGCTGACAATTGAATCTACATTTAGGGATTGCACTGGAGCGCCAAGTCCACTTTTACAGATGCGCTGCTTAGCTATCCAGTAGATGTCCTCAGGGCATGTAAGACCAATGTATTTTGGGTCGAGTTTGGCAGCAGAGATAGATGAGACAAGTGAAAACATTTACCAAGAACACATCTGACGTGTGTTTTTCTTATTAGAAAAATGTAAGAAAATAAACCCAGATACCATGGAATGCCAGGAATTCCTTCTCCTCAATGTTTTTAATTTACAAGGCAAATTTTTGGTAGTCTCCTTTGACCTCCCTCCCTCATTCGCTTGCCTAAAGCCTGGAGTTATCAATGCAACCTCTTGACTAAGCCATTTTGAGGGCTTGATGTACAAAAATACATCTTCACAGATGTCAAGACAACTCCTTGCACAAATGACTTAGTTACCACAAAAATCACTGCTTAGTAAATTTTATGGTATAACTAGTTAAGAGTCAAAGATACTCTTTCAATAAGTTGAGAACAAGTATTCAAGTAGATACTTTGAGATTCTAAATAAATCATAAAAAAAAATCTGAAGCAATCTTTATGTCTTAAACATGAGATGTTTGAACATGCAGGGACAGATTCTTTGCTAGCATGTTGGTGAAACTTAGATCAACTTGAGGGCTGGGTCCTGCATATCTTCATTATTCCTGTCTCTTACTTCAAAGTAGCATATTTGTCATAGTTTCAATGCAAACCTAGAGCCCTAGCTTCCTCAGATCTCATGCAAACCTAATATGGACAATTCTAGCCTTCAAAACCAAACTGACAGCTATTCAGAAAGAATAAAGCTCCAGCCTCAGGCTTTCATTTTTATAACCATTTCCATACTCTGGTTGACCTGTCATGAGAAACAGATAAGGACTTCTGTCATTCACATATTTACCCTGTGTTCTGGGTATTTTCTCACAACTCCTTCCTGACACACTTCTGCCTGCCACAGAATGAGTGATGGGAGCAGAATTTTGTCCTAATCCAAAATCTCTGGATTTTTGGTTGCTTTTGGTAGTCATTTAATATTAAGTCTGCATGCTCCTCCTAAAAAGGGCTTCTGTAATCAGTGTGTTTGGTGCAGTTTATTTCCCTCCTCCTCCACATACTCTCCTTACCACCAAACCAAGTGTCCTATTGATGGCATTTTCTGACCTGCCAAAGAAGGTCTGAAGCCATGACCCATTCCCATCATCAATAAGAACAGCAGCTTTTCCTGTTAAGGTTAATTTCCCTTTTTTTTTAAGGGGTAACTGGAGCTTAAGCAGCCACATGCAGCATACACATTCAGTGTGTGTTCTGTGGCTGTTTCCAGTTAGAGAAAATGACCTGATATGGATATTTCTTGTTACTTATTTAAATAAGTAGTAGAGTTGTACAGAGAATTAGGTAAGGTCATAAAACTTTTTCTCTCCCACAGAGGTTGGAAATCTTTTCCAGTCAAAGATCACTTTAAAAAATACACTCACAACCTATGGAAACTAAGTACTTGGTAGAGCACAGTCATCCAGAACCTGCAGAAGGACTGCTTGGGGGTTGCAGTTCATCAGGGAATAAGAACTGGCTTGGCTTGCATGGTCAATATTCACAACCACTTTTGAAACTGTGAACAGAAAGTAGCAATACCCATTTCAGCATTCCCTAACTATACTTCAGGAAAAAGAACACACACACACAGAGGAGTAAACACTAGACCTAGGCATCATGAATTAGATTCCAAAGATCTGCCATCTAAATAACAGAAGCCATGCTAAATACTACTTAGCCACGCTCAATAGCAGAAAAGAATGCTGGATTTTTTACTCAATTAAGTTAAAATCAATAGCTGTGTATGTATTTATCTGTATAAAACCAGAGTATTTCTCTGTGCAAGATTCCATCTACTTTTCAAAGTAAAAGCATCTTCAAGTTCTGACAGGTAAATAGGTCACTTCACATAAATTTAGGTCTGTGTAAACTCTGATTCCTGGTTCATATTAAGGCTGTAATCATGAAATAACCCAAATCATATAGTCAAAATTTGCAATCAGACCTGCTGCTAACAGATAATACTGTTTCCTTCCAAAACATTACCTCGTCATCCAAATGAGCAGCTGTCATTTGGTCCTCTCATCAGTCTATTACGGCACATTTCTCTCTGTTGTAAGATACAGCAGGCTTACTTTACAGCATAAGAATGATAAACAAAAACACCCCTCCAGGTCACTCAGTCATTCTCTGTTCTGGCACTATGGTTGAAAAGCAAATGAGTAATTCCACAGTATGTAATAAGGCCAACACATATCGCTGCATTTTAAAACCTTGCTGTTGAGGTCATTCAGGAGGCAAACTTGAAGGCAGATGGCCAGGCAGAGTAAGACCTAGCCTTAGAAATCTCACAATATCAGCCAAAGCAATAGTCTCTGGGAGATCATACTATAACACAAGAAAGATCAGAGCTCACTTTAGAGAACCATAAAGTCTGCTTAAACAGAGTCTTTGTGCTACTATTAAACTCTGAATACATCTGCAGGAAAATGTACTGTGGCCACACCAAGAGAAAAGCACTTAGCAAACTTACACAGGGGAAAAAAGAAACTCACAAAATTCACAAAAACATTAAGGGAACAAAAAAAGTGACATCAGTTTTAAAAGAAATGCTACCGAGAGACAAAAAAACATTGCCGCTAAGCAACAAAAACATCTTCCCTTTCTGTCCTGACTGCAGACAGTAGTTACTCTTTCTGATAGGTCATCAGAAAGAGATTTGTCCTTCTTTATATCTTGCAAGGAATGAGCCTGCAGAACAGAGCACAATGGTAACAAGGGAGTAGCTAGAAGATGAACTGAGGGGTTGCACTCCCTGAATTTCCTTATAGGCATTAAGATACCTTGCTCTGATAACCACATGAAGATGCAACTCAGACGTGTTGATGGCTGGACAACTTCAGGGTAAGATTCAAATGTGCCTTTCCATGGACAAAGGAAAGTCAAAAACTTGGGACTTAATGGCAGAACTCGGAGAGAGAATATGAAGAATAATATAAATACAGAGAGTCTTTCTCCTTCAGAACAAAAAAATACGTCTTCAAAAAATTACGCATGAAGGGTTCTGATTTTGCCATTTTCATCAAACTGATTCTACAAGCAAGAGAATCTCAAACCTCTTGATCCTTGTACTTCGAGGACTGCTATTATAGTGTTTGAGGGCCCAGGAAAAAGAGTCTGAATTCTGTCTGAACACTTTCATTACTAAGCCTGGGTAGCCTAGACAGAGGGCAGTTAGAAGTCTTGAGCAGTCCAGCTTCCCACAACCCCCAGAAGTCCTTTTTGTGGGCTGAGAGGCAGAGATAAGGAAGAGTCACCCAGCTGATGCCAAGAGCCTGTCAGCCCAATTCATTCTTTATCTCAAGGAAAATAAGCTTCAAACTTCCTCTTATCTAGAAGACAACTTCTAAGGCTTCTGAGCCCTGTCATAACAGACAATTGACACAAATGTGGCACCTATTAGGCAGGAGGATGGTTGCACAAAGAACCCTCATGAAATTCCTCTGCTGCTTACCTCAATAGACTCACTACTGCAGCAAAATGGGCTTTTGCAGAGTGGCAGCAAGGTCTTCTACCAATGCTATATGTTACATAGCACAGGCAAGCTGGAGGTCTTGACCTCATTCCAGAGTTTTCCACTCTCAGCACAGCCCTCTCACCCCTTCATTTTTTCCATTTCAAGGAGGTCCCATGTTGAAAGGATTCAGGCAAATATACACATTTAGTGTAAAATATAATAAATCTTATCAGCTTGTTCATCTCATCCTGTGACAACAGTCAATTATGATCATTTGATTCAGGCTGGTTTGAAACTGAGCAGAAAGCATCTCCTGGAAAGCTTGTCCTGACTGACAAACCCCAGAAGCTGATCCAGCCAGGGCTCTTATTTGCAACAAGAAGACACCCTGAGAAGTTTCAAACAAGGAGGAAATTCTAAATAGGCCTCAATTCAGGACTGTGCTCTAAGCCTGTATGTGTACAATAAAGTGGTGATCAGGAAGGCTGCCAGTCCAGGAGCAAGGGGGATGGAGAGGAAGGAATGCTGTGTTTGGGGCATTCCTACTGCCCAATTCACCACTCCGTGAAGCATCTTCTGGCTGGACTGTTGAAAAGGCAAAAGGTACCCACATAAAAACTCTCTAAAGCACAATTCATCTCCCTGAAAATGGGCCTTAGTGGCACAACAGGAGGCCTGGAAGCACAGGGCCAGGCTGTAATTTCACCTGTCATTGGCAAAAGAAAGTTTCAGAGCTTTATTTAATGCAATGGGATGGCTGCTTTTCATAAATTCTGCAGTTAAAACTTCCTTCTGTCCCCAAAGTGCTGCTCACCTTGTTTAGAAAGGCAGATAGGAAACAGCTGTACCATGGGTGGTGCCTTCTTTTGGGTTGGTTTGGGGGTTTTGAGTTTAGCTTTCAAACAGTCTTTAGGAGCAGAGTTCAGCAGAGCACTACAGCACACAGGAGGCCGGGTCCTGGGAGAGCAGGAGCGTGCAGCTTCCACCAGGGGGAAGTGTCCCGCAGCAGAAAAGCTGGAGGAACATCCCAGTAGCAGGGACGGGCAGGGAGCACCCTGCTGTTGCTGAGCCACCACAAACATACCGGGACAGATCCAAAAGCAATTTTTAGCACGAAGCTGTCTCTCTTCCCATCTAGAAGAGCCTTGCTATCCTTTGTTTTGGGTTACCCTTCCTCCTCTGCAAGACTTGCAGTGGATATGAAGCAATATAGTCATGACATCTGGATTTTCTTACTGCAATTCTAATGTTTCCTCTTTAATATTAACATTCCAGAAAGGAAAATTACTCTAATTTATGCCATAAATTTCCAGCTCATTCAAGAATAACACTGTCCCAAATTACCTTCTCATTATAAGCTTCTAAAAATGTATGCATGCAAAAAAAAGTTGTGGGTTTTTTTCCTAATTAATATCTACAGCTGACGTAAAGGAAATATTTTTTTAAAAGATTGAAAATACCAAAAAGATCCAAGAACCATACTTCTTTTAAAAACCCAAAACACCAATATCCTTCAGAGATTAAAAAACAAACAAAAAAACTCCAAGAGAATAAAATCAACAACTCAAAGAAGTCTATTTCCTAGATTAAAGGGAGATTTTAATCTCCTCTTCAGCTTTAACTCTTGTTGCCCTTTTCTTTGCCATACACACACAAAAAGTCTTTCATTTGAAATTGACATCATACATGTGACTGTTCAAAGAATACTGCAGTGTGTGTTATACAGAGATCACTGGAACTGCTGTTCCATCAGTTCCCAGGAAAGGGAGCCAGGTGAAAACAACTCAAAACTGTCTCTCCTCCCCAGGGCAACAAAGCACTGTGAGTGGGAGTGGGAAGGACATAGTACCAAAGCAAGCACAAATGGAGATCCTGTGTTCAATAGTCCTGACACCTTAATTCTCCTTGTACTCACCTGCACTGTCACTTGCAACCCAGAGATCAGAACCCCTAGGATTTTTCTGCCTTCAGTATGCAAACTTGTATGCTAAGAAACTCTGTTTTACTGGTTTAGAAAACAAGTTCTTGGACAAGGACTACAAGAGGAATCAGAGGCAGAAAGGAATTAAGTGACCTCTCTGAGATCATGCTGCAAGTTGAAAGCAGAACCAGGACAGGAATACTAGTCCCCTCACCTCATGGCCTTCCTTTATGTTTGGGGTTGTCCAAGTCCCATCAGTACCAGAGGAGCACTGAATCATCACATCACACCCAAATGCAAAGATGCAGCTGGAGCAGGGCTTTCTTCTCCATCCAAATTGTAGCATTTGTAAAAAGTACTCACCAGTCCAAAATGTGAATAACAACTTCAGAACTAAGAATGTTTGGGAGAAGTAGGTATTTTCAACTGCTACTAACATGAGACATGAACATTTTATCATTCCACCTCCAGGAATGTCCTAATTTTTAACCCACTACACCAGCACACCTACCTTTCCACTCCTTATACAAGACCCAAAGAAAGATGTTTGTGAGTGCTGTGATTCAAACATCTGGCTTGCATAAAAATGCTTTCTGCATCACACTTATCAACATGGTCACTTCATTCTCAACTTGTTATTTCTCCCCTCAATGCAAATACAGATGATTTAGTGGCTCCACCTGCTCTGTCAAAAGTGCCAAGACAGCTCAGCTATATTGCTTACTGAATTGCTTTAGGCACAGCAGCCCGAAACCATAAAGTCTGCTTAAAAACTGTGTTACATTATTTCATCGTAATGGAAAAATGCTTGTTGTAAGACTGGTTCTTTGTAGATTGCATTCAATACATATATATTTTAAATAAAAATCTGGACTTTTTAAAAGATTTTAACACCATACTGAATTCTAAGAAGCCTGCAAACTTCAAACATTAGCAAAAGGAAGCAAGAGTGGAAAAACAGGCCAGAAACCTCTATTCAGCAAGTTCCTGACGTGTGCATAAGCAAACTAAATATTCAGTCTATTCAGCAAAATAGGAGAGCATATCAAAAGTGTTCCTGGCTAATAAAAAAGCATATTGAAAAAGAGTAAACATAGATACTCCTTCAGTTGCCCACAGTATCATGTAAATCTTTACTTCTCACACCACAGGCCCGTGACCAGGATTCAGGCATCTGAACTCTCATTCGGGGTTTTAGGGAGCCACAGGGGCTTCATGCACCTCTGCTCCCAGCTCACAAGAGGCAGAAAAGATAAACCTCCATCAAAATAAGCTAATTACTGACAGCAAGATGTTTTAGCATGCTAAAAAAAGATCTTAAAAACAAAAGATGAGTGCTTTGAGAAACAATGTGGCCAAAATGTTATCAAGTGTACAGGATGGGCTGCTCACAAACACACAGAGCTCGATGTTCATCTAAACAGACAACACCTGCAAGCCACTAGATGCATGCTTAAAATCAGAAGCTGAAATTTGGAAGAATTCTTCCAGAGACACTGTATGGGTTATCAAAATACAAAGACCAGCAAGAGAATTGTCACCAATTTTTTCAAATCACCCTACCACTAAGTTTTCACTACAATTTCACTTCTATTATGCATCATTTGTTTGAAAGGACAGGGTGGCTACTACTTTTCTGAATCAGACACCAGCAGTTCTGATCAAGAGTAGATTTCTTTAGCTAGATACCTACGAACTGTTTCCTTTCTGTTATGTACATCCATCTGTATATAAAAATGAATAAAATATTTTGACATAATTCTGAGAGAGCACAACTCTATCATCATCCACGCTGGAACAGCAACATGCCAGTGACTACAGTAGGGAAAACAATTACTGCGTGAGATTTTTGAGGGTAATAAGACTAAAAAAAAAAATCAAGCACTGGAGACTAGTTTGGGTTTGTTATTTTTAAGAAATTCCCTTCCTCACAAAGAGAGCACCTTCAAAGTACAGTAACTCAAGCAGCATATGGCATTTACATTTTCATCTAAATCTTTTAAGAAGCCCATTATTTCCTTAGATTTGAGAAAAGAACCCTGCTTTATTTCACCACACCAACCATAAATTATTCATTAACTCTGTTTGCTAACTCTGTAACTGAGCCCAGATGTTTCTGCTGGAGTGGCATGCCATAAGAGAAGTTAAATATAGCAAGCTGTATGCAAAGACCAGACTCTCTCCGCCCTCACTACAGCATGCTCAAATATTACTTCAGAGAAAACAATGAAAACATTTAAAAAGTATTCTGAATATGTGAGTCTGAAATGCCACCGTCTGATCACAAAATTTCATGTGAAGAGCCCCCACACATTTCATTTGGGTGTAACTGAAGTCGCTGGTCCTGTCTCTGGGGAAAGGGCTGGCACTTTCACTCACCAGAGTAAACAGAATATTTAGAAGCAGAGGAATGCTCCTTGCCATGCATCGTTTACAAATACAAATGAAGACTTAAGTTTTCAATTATAAGAAACACTTCTGAGCCAGCTACCAAGGGCAACAACCAAGCTGATGAGGCATTGAGAGCATCCTAAGGAATTTCTTATGGAATTGACACAGAAACCTACTGGTGGGAATCTTTAATCCATTTCAGTGCTTCAGAAAAACAACCATTTTACACTAGCAAAGATGATTAATGTTAGCATTTATAAGCCAACACTGAAAATAGTCCTGTTGAACAGAATGGAAACTACCACCTTCAGCCACACATTAAGCCACTGTTATGGTTTCAAGCACTCTTCATCAACTGTCTTAAGCTAGTTCAGAAGTGCCTGATCCAGGAATAGGAACTATTCCTGATCATTATATAGTTGGAGAAGAAGTGAAAAACAGGTTGAACATCACAGCGTCACTTGGAGTTTGGAGACTCTTCTAAGGCCCACAACCCTTCTTCAGCTGTGAACAGTGATAACAAGAGAGATTTTTCAGAGGTCATCTTGTCTCTTTGCTGTGCTACAAGGCAAGATTAAGACTGTTTAAAATATTTGCCTGAACTGTTCCTAAAAATTTCCAGTGTAACAGATTCCATACCATGAGTTTGCAGTGGGAGGGTATTTTGGAGAAGCTGTTACAGACCAGTGTGTTAATGGCACCACTGGTAACAGGTATCAGCTACTGTCATCCAACTTTGCCACACTTGCATCTTGTAGCTAAATCCTGCTGTTCTTTAACCAGCTGTGTCTATACGAGACTTTGCAAAATATGTTAAGATTAACTACTGTTAACAGTGTGCACCTTCCCATTAGCCAGCAAGTAGGCAAACAAACCTTGATGTATATATATATATACACTATTAGCCACCCTAGAACATAGTACAACTGTCAGCTGTTACTAAAAACATGAATACATGATTGAAGTAATAGTTTAGCCATGGGAAGGCATACCAGCACTACCTTTAATCTCCTCAATATCAATAATGTGAGAAAAAATAGAGTGGTAGCACAGGTCAACAATCTCAGAGCAATAAATATCTATTTTTTTTCTCCTAGTCCACACTGAAAGAATTTTCTTTATTTCTGGTAGCCATTCAAAGTTAGCACAAAAAGCTACCACAAAGTTCTACTATGGACAATGACCTCTTCATTTTGCTGTGTAGACAGATCTTCAAGGACATCTCACTTCTACTTCAGGAATCACCGGGAGAGCAGACAGCAAGAAGCAAACCAGAACAAATTTTATTTAAGCTAGTCACCCTGGCAGCAAGTTACAACTGAGTCCACCTCTGTGAGGAAACGTTTCCTCTCCAATTTCTATGGAAGAAGAGAGGTATGCAATGCAAAACCTAGAAACTGGACACAGTTACAGCATGTATGAGAGATGGAAAGTGACAAAGGACCTGGAGGCTCTCAGAAAATAAAGACCATATGTTGCTAACGGTGGAAATCTGTGAAATCTTTGTTGGGGGAAGGGAAGAAAAAGGATACAGTGCAGGTGTAAAATCACAATACAAGTCAAAAGAGAAGAACAGAAACTATATTAAATAGCCCATCTCGAAAAACCATTCCCTAGTATATGAGGAGAGCACCATAGTAAAAGAGACAGAACTTTTAATCTCCTTTGCACTGTATTAATTTCTAGAGCACTGCTGAGAAAATTTTTTCTTGTGGAGTGAAACCAGCACCTGGTATGTTTCCTTGTTCTTGCATAGTAACAGAAGCTGCAAGACAGTTTTGGTTTGGACAACTAAATTCAGAAAGTGAAACATTAAATATGATACACTTTGCTTGTAAAGTCTTAGCCACACATTATACATAGCGAAGTACAATTGTTTGAAGTTACTGCTTTTAGGTTGTTCTGGTTTAAGCAAAAATCAGGCCCCCATCAAGCTGTCTGTATACCTGAATTTGTGCCTTATTATCCTTCTCCACACGTACTGTGTTTGAAAACAGGGATAAAACCTTAAACTAACAGGTATTCTAACAAAAATTCAACATCCAGCTAACTTTATAAAGAGGCTTATGGGAAAAGGAAGCCACCATTGAGACCCACCCGTTTCCATGACCTACTACTTAGGCAGAAAAAGAAATGTCACAAGGAGAATTCTTGGTGTTAATCTGTAGTGATTTCTGCTACAGTAATCTACAGCAATTTAAACAACCCACATTGAAAATGTCTTGAGATTCTCCCACTTTTGGAAGCCTTATCTGGCCTAGTCACTTAATGTACACATATAGATTATTACATTCCAGCAGAATTATGACCAGATGGGGTTTTGCTGTAAGCTTGACTGCTTTCTTTTGTTTTGTTTTTAAAGACTTGTTCTCTGTTCATTTTTTCACAGACAGATAACAAACACATTCAGCATTAATAAAATATAAAAGAAAAAGAAAAGAAAGAAGAAAAGAATGTTTACTTTGGTTGTGCTAGGCAGCCAGGTGCTATAATACTGCAAGTTTCATCTGTAGTCTTCAGTGCTGTAAGTTCCACCATGTTAACCATCACATCGGTCTTGTGGCCAGGAAGTTTAGGAAGCACAGAAAGAATCTTCTCTGCAAGATTGTCACCATGATGACCAACTGCTCCTGAGGAAACCAGAAAAAAAAGAAATACCCCAAAATTATCAGGTGCATAACTAGAAAAACAAACAAACGCAAGGAATTGAAAAGAAAATAGCCAGTTTTGGGGAGGACATTGGTACTCTTAACATCAAAACCACATTTAGCTTTTCAAAAATATTTTTCTACAGAAGTAATTTCTAGAATGCGTAAAGTTAAAAGCATAACATTTCAGAAAGATTCATTTAAAAAGCACAAATTAGACAGTTTTACAGCTGCTAGACATTCACTGATTTTACACTTAGACATGAAAAACATTTTTCTTTGCCTAAGGAAGTTGTTAAATAATATTTGCAATGGTTATTGAAAAAGCAAGCAAATATTTATATATACACTCACATGCATACTATACTTTTCTACATAAACTAATAGGGCTGTGCTTGAAAGGACCATATACAAGTTTCATAAATAGCTACCCAGACAGACCAGGCTAACATTAAAATAAACAATTACGAATGGCATGCCAAAATCAAGATCATCACTTATAGGAACTGAGGGCAGCTCAGGTGAAACAAATATGAAATAACTAAACCAACCCAAGTTACAAAGTATAAAATGTCGATTTGACTGTATTCCAAGAGAAACTCTGAAATACAGCTGGCATGTTTTCTTCAATTTTCCTGATTTCAAACACACATGCTTTTCTTTTCATTCATGAACTTTCAACACAGGCTCTATAACCAACTTAAAAAATAGTATGGCTGTGAGCCAAGTCAAAGCAGAAAAACATGACACACACTACAAACAAAGTCAAGAGAGACGGACCAGAAACTTTATTGTCTTTAGGTCAGGAACAAGTTAAAGGTATTTGTAGTCTGCCACTTAAGCTATGGTTCAGCCATCAACACAGGGCTGGACAGCAGTGCTGAACTTAGTTTTGTTGTCCTACCTTAAATCACAGAAAACCAGGAAACTTTTGAAGCACCACTGAGAGGCAGGAAAAAGTTCTCTCAAGCTGTGGTCCCACTTCTTCTATGTCTGTCTGTGTGGCAGCTATCTGCTCTTATGTTTTCATCATTTCCAAAGACAGGGAAGACCTGTTTCAACAGCTGAATTAGCTTCACATGCTTGATAAATACAAACAAGGCCCTTACACCAAGTCCATTGCTGAGGTCACATTATTAAGTGCTCTTGGATAGCAGAAGCAGAAGACTGTCCCCAGCAATTCTACAGCAGCCAGGTATCCAGGCTGTAAGCCACGGTTTTCAATGGTTTATCCACTATTCCGTATTGCAAAAGAAGTTGAAAAGAGAAGCAAAGATGAAAAAGGAAGAGAAAAGTGAAGTCAAACTCTGTGCTGGCAATGCCTTTATCCACAGAAAGCAAAGGTGGCACGTGTGTCCAGCACAGGGTGGTACAGCAGTGTGGACACCTGACCACTCAGCTGTTTTATTACCCATTTGCTTCACCAAAGACTGCAACAATTACAGAATGACAGCAGTTTGCTTTTCTACCATTCCCAGCCAGAGTTAGACCAGTGAAGTAGAGATGGAATGAGCTGAGTGGTCTTTGTGACTCCCTAAGCTCTCTTGTTCTCCAAAATCCCCACATTCTTCTTACTAGATCAGCCATGTGTAAGGCACACTGCAACACTTACAAAGTTGCAGAGGGAAAGGTGATGGTAGTCTTCTGAATCTCCACCCCATGTACTGGAAGTAGCATCTGTTCTCTCCACATATGCTGCATGTGAGCAACATTTAGCTAGACAAGACATATGCCTAAACTAGAAACACCTCAAATGCAAATAAACCCACATTAATTATTAACATCCCTCCTTTCTTCTTGGCATAGGGGGAAGACTCAGAATACTCAAGCTGCTTCCATGAACAGCCAGTGGCATCTCTGTCTCCTTCCCACAACCATTACTTCTTGGAGGTTTCCACTGGCTTTTGCCATGCCTCATCAAATCAACCACAAAACATCTACTGGAGGTGTTAAAAGCCACTGTCACCCCAACCAACTACATAAATCAACCAAGCCTGAAAAGATTGTTAAACTTCACAAGACTAGGACAGGAAATCACAGGGAATCACTTTCAAACTGCACTGATTTCAGAAGGGTGCATGGCACTAGTTTTGATCCTCTCTACTCACCACTTCTGAGGACAGTCAACAGGCTGCTCAGCAGCTTCTCATGAGAAACAGTGTTCAAGGCACAAATGATGGTTTTGAATGCTGCCAAAGTACAGACAGATTGAGCATTCATGTGACAACAAGTTATCTGACCACTGCAAAATAGGAGTTTTCATGCCAGGCTAACACCTAGCTTTCAGCATACAAGAACTCTTATGTATCATGCTGTTCTAATATCACTTTTTCTTTACATTACAACTTACAAACTGAAATAGGTGACATTTGATACAAGTTGTGGCTGATACAATTTGCAGAGTCAACAAACCAATTCTTTAACAACAGCCAGGAACTCACTAACTACACCCCCTGCTTCCCCTGTATATTTTTTACTGTACAGTTTTTAGCAAACCCGTGAAACAAATCTCATTTTGTGGCACTAAATTCAGGTTCATATAGAGCTTTACCTCTTAAATGCACTAGATTTTTCTTCTTTCAGTTTGCATTGTATTTGATAGCACAAGTGTCACGTCCAAAGCACAGGAATAATTCAATGAAATTACCAATGAATTCTGTAGGCATTTGTTGGTAACAAAAGAATGGTTGCATGCAGGGATCTTAATTTCATTTATGGATTCTGAGAATAGAATCTTAAAAAAACAAATCTTGTAACTTCTCATACTTAGTCCATGAGCTTTGATGTTTCCTTCCAATGCTGCTCACTACAGCTCTGATGTTATCTCCAAAAAACCTTCTCCTACTGAAGTACAAGATTCCACGCTTCCTTTCCCAGGTTTAAGTTGGTACTAATTATCTTTCCTCATACCTCCTCAAAAGTCTCCTTGTTAGGCAGCTCCCTGTCATCCCACATCTGGTTCTTCTTGTTGTTTCTATTTCTTTGCACTATCTGAGTGCATAAATAACTCCCTTCCCCGTTCCCACCCCAAACCAACACTCTTCTCACAATTTCATTTTAAGGCTCCTTATCCAAGTCCACTTTCCTGCAGTCTTCTGATCAACCTTCCCAACCTCAGCACAGCGTTAACTGCCTGGATCCAGAGCTGCCCTTTAGCACATTGTTGACAGCTATGAACCCTACAGCAGTTCAAGGATACACAATGGCAAAATTATGGGAGGAAAAAAACCTATGGAGGAAAATTCAGAAACAGAGGAGCTTCAGGGTGCAACATGGTGCCAAGTACTTGCTACATGACATGTGGTGGCAAAAAATTATGACCTGACTTATTGACTAGAAACAGAACCACGCCCACACTCTGTGCATGCCAGCAGGAGATATGTATGATGGGGATAGCAAATGCAATCATTCCTATATCAATACACATATGTTCAGAAACACTTTCAGGCATATAGATACAGCTACGGTTTAGACAGAGGTGTGTATCTGCTCAGACAGATATAAGAGTGACAAGTAGATACACTGGATACCTCACAGCAATCCATAAGGCTGACTCTGAAACATGCAGATCGTTTCTTCCACACCTCAAGGTGGCACACAGGCACAGTTAAAGTTTCTAGTTTGCAGCAAAATTGAAGTACTAGAAACAAACCTTTGGATTTCCAGCACAGCCTTCTGCTTTACTCTTCATTTCGATGATCCACTGGGATACAAGGGTGTGCAAGCAACCATCATGGCCATGGGGTTAAACATGCTCCCAGTGCTGCCAGATGAAGAACTGTTTGCACACTTGGTGGCTTAATACAATGATTAGTCTTCAAAACACTAGCCTGTGGAATGGAACTGCACACTGCTTATTCTGTAAGATCATGCTAAACATGAACCAAGAAGAACAGGAGAGTAACCAGCTCAGTTATGCCAATTTTTCTCCTAATTTAGAAAGCAGTACCAGTTCATTAGGTGGTTAAGCATGACTTTGGAGGAACTGATCACCAGGGACCACCACTTAACCAAATCATTTGAACTATTTCTGCATGAAAGGATGCACCCGGCACTAAGGGTATTGGCACAGCATTTTGGGTCATGGAAGGATGACAAATGGATAATGGAGTAATAGATGGTCCGGATGCCTGAGAGCAGTGGCTTTTAATCCAGGAAGCATGAAACTGACACCGGGACAAAAGATTACAATACACATATCCCACATGGTAATAGCTGTTTTGGAACAGAAAGGAGGACATTGGGTATTACCAGCAGAAAGTTGGAACACCAGGTCTTCCTACTGGAGCAGGATGAAGTGGAGCTTACAGTAGCTACTGCTTTGAGGCCATGTTTCTCCGAGCTTCAGAAGAAGCCCACAGTTCTACCATGACTGCCTGGTAACTACTGAACAAGCTCTCAAGAGCAATCCCACCCAGGACCCAGAACTGGAGCTATATACCAACGGGAGGAGCACGGTACAAAGTGGAATATGGATTTTTGGTAACATCAGTTCACCAAGGCTCCCACTATCTGACACCCTCCCGGTGGGGTGGGTATGGGCTGCCTAGAATGACAGCCCACACCCGCTGAGGATTTCTTACCGGCGAGGTCCAACGTCCTGTCCACGAAGATGACAGAGGCCTTGTTGGTGGCTGTCCTCCTCCTGTTTCTGGCTGGTGGGTAGCTTGCCAGCTCAGCGGCAACGACCCTGCTAAGGGCCCCCACAGCGAAGCTCTCCTCCCGCAGGCCCAGAGCGGTGAAGAGAGAGTCGAGGTCACCCACCAGGGCCCGCACCGCCGCCCGCAGCTCGGCGGGCAGCGCACTCAGCCCGACCTCTGCGGGGCCGGGGCCGCCGGTGCCGGGCAGTGGCGGGAGGAGCGCTGCTAGGGCGGGCAGCAGGCAGAGCTCCGCCGAGACGGGTGCCAGGAGCGGTGGGTCCCGCAGCACCACCTCGGCGCAGCCGCCCTCGTCCATCCACCGCCGCAAGGTCTCCTCCAGCTCGGCCGCCCCGCCGCCCTCCGCCTCGTCACGGCACACCAGCACACAGTGCCGCACGGCGCTCTGCTCCAGGACGCCGCGCACCGCCGCCGCCACGCCGCCCCGCAGCGTCCCGCTCACCACGAACACGACGCAGGCCGCCGCCGCCGGCACCGCCGCCTCGGCGGACAGTGCGCTGACAGCCAACGCCCCGGCCGCCAGCAGCTCGCCCACCCCGCCGGCCCAGTGCAGCGCCTCGGCGGAGGGTGCGTCCATGAGGACGGCGGCGCGGTGCGCCCGGGCAAGCGCGGGCTCCCAGGCTCGGCGGCTCAGCTGCCGCAGCACCTCCGGCACCGCCATGGCGGTGACAGCCACAACACGCCGCACGTGCCGGGCGCGCCGCCGGCGCCGCGCGATGACGTCTCGCGCGCGGGTTGGCTGCGGGCGGGCGGGGCCGTCCCCGGTTGGCGCTGCGACTGCCGGGGGTCCCCGGCTGTGTCACCGCCCCGCCTGTGTCACCTGGACCGCGGCGCTGCCTCGGTGGCTCCGCGGCAACAGCTGCTTCCGCGGCACTTAAATCGACAGCAGCCGAGACGCGAAACTTTCTTCACTGCCCTACTACTGTGTATTTCTTTTGTTAGTGTTAACAAATGCTTTGGTGAATGAGCTGGTAACACGGAGTACTCTTGCTCAGTAAATGCGACTTTTCTCTGTACAGTTAGAGACGTATGACAAAATAGTTTAATTCCATTTCCCCCTTTAAAAGCACTTGATCTCGAAATCAGTTTCAAAGCTAACGAGAAAAAACGCCATAACAAGCATCGACAGTTTCTTCTCCCCAGAGAATGCATGGCTCACTTGCAAATCTGTGTTCTACACAGTATTCACTTGGGCAACCTCCTTGGTACACAGCGAGGAAGGTACCTTTTCTGACATAGCAGGATTATCAGCATTAATAAAGAGATAAAATACTTAATTAGTTCACCGTCCATCTTAACTGCTGTTCTTAGGTCTCTTACAGATTCAACTGGTTTCAGAACACTGAAAAACATGAGTAACCAAATTCACTAGATTTCCAGTAGTTAAATCAGATTCTTTCCTTTCAGTGTTCTCCACTGACATTCCTACTCACATGCATTCTTCCCTACCTTTGTGCTGTTCTAGCACCAATCCGTTATTTTAACCTTAGGGCATACAGCGTCATGATGCTAGAAAAATATGTAAGTTAATACCCTTCTTGACTATTTTGATTTGAAAAATGAACACTAAGAAAGGATGGGATATAGTTAACCATTGGGCCCCTGAGTTTATAAGCAAGTAGAATTTGCCTCCTCTCAAACTGAATTACCACAGAGATTATCTATATCTGAGTTTTTGCTTTATGATTGGGTGCCACAGACAAAATCTAGATAAATTATGGCTTGCCTAACAATTTAAAAGAGGTTTGTTACCTTTAAAACCATTAAAAAGGGGGGAGTTGGCCTCCTTTAAAAGGTTGATTTTAAAAGGTTGAGGGGTTTTTTTCAGATATTTTTATTGTCAAAACATCAGGGTTTTTTTAAGAAAGTGAACAGTTTTTTACTTTATTAATACTGTATAGATTGAAACTAGTTCTGTGTATGCCAGTGTAGAAAAAAAGAAAAATTACTTGCCAGAAGACAAAATGAAGTTAATCAGTTTAAAGCACAATGGTTAAATTATGAAACAAAATTATCTAAGTAGTTTTTACAGCTTATTTTATCCCTTGTGCAATGTGAGAACTTCTATGTCAGAAGAACTGTACAAAAGGGTTCCCATAAACTTGGTATCTTTTTGTAGGTTTCTGGGGTGTAATCCGTGAGTGAAGATGGCGATGCTGCTTGCAAAGATGTGTTCTGTGTTCAGCCTTTCAGCTACCCAAAGCCTTAGAAGAAACACTTTTTACAGGCCACAACTGTTCAAAGTGGATTTTTCCATCATCACCAGCTCTGTGTGATTTCTCTTTAAAGGTTTGTACAAGGAAAACTGCTTGGAGGATCTGCATCAAAGTATTTTAAGACATTTTTTGTTCTTAGCCTACTCTTGGTTTCTACTTGTTCCATTTTCTCAAACATGGTTTTCTTTCTTTTTCTTTCTTTCTTCTATGTCTGCAGCCAAAGGAAACTATCCGAATTCTGCTGTGTCATTTAATGTCAGCCAGAATTGTGTTAAATGCCAAAGTAAACAAAACAGGAATGAAAATTCAGACACTGATGTTTACAAAAAGATACTACATATACACATTTGTGTCATGAGAAACAAGTGACTCAAAATGGTGAAAAATACCTTTGCTGACTCCACAACTATTTATATAAATGAAATAGCAAGATGAAAAGCTACCCAATTACATCACATACTCCATTATCTGTACACAATACTCACACATTTAATTTTAGGTGAAAAAACAGTTTGAGTGGGTTGGTTGTTCATGTGAACTCCAGTGAAATGTCATGCCATATATGAAACTTTCAAATAAGCTTCCCTCTGCAGGCAATTCAAATAAGCTCCCCCCACTGAGAGTTGTGTTTATGTTACAGTCAAGTCCTCTGGTGTGATTTTTCCCAAACTGACCTGCTGTGAAAAACCAGGTCCCTGTTTTAGTCTTCACATACATCCTGAAACACCACAAGCTCCATTTGTACACACAACTGGTCAAAACTTGTTTGGACAGTTGTTGGTACTTAAATTTTCTAACGCATCTTGCAGTTGTTGTCAAGCATTCATAGGTGTAAAGTGAGCAAATAAAAAAAATATGGCTCACTACTCCCTGCTGCTTTTAAAAAAGAATTAATGAAATTCATAGAAACACTTTGAACATAGAAATACTTTGGAACACCCACAGCACACTGTATCTAAAAACAAAATCAGGAAATTTGTGGAGGAAAAAAAAAAAAAGATGAAGAGTTGTTAAACCTAAAATACTACGTCCAGCTGGGACAGTCCCTGAGCGGAGGGACAGTACTAGCAGAAGCAGCGCCGTGTTTACCCCGTGGTTACGCTCCCCCGGCAGCTGCCATCAGCCGCCAGTAGATGCACGCCACTGGAGTGTACGCGTGTATAGCCAAGTCCTGCTTCTGGAGATGGGCAAAGATGTTCTCGGGGAGATCGCCATGCTGCCGGTGATCCCTGCTGAGGGGACGAACGAGCGCCCAGGGACGCAGGAGAGCACAAGGACCACCGAGAGCACAGGGCAGCGAGAAGGATGGAAGGCGGCTCTTGCAGCGCGCCTCGGGAGAGCGGCGAAAGCACAGGCGCGGTGAGCGGCAGCGCACGGTCGGTGCCCGGGGAGGGCAGTCCCGGGGCCGGGCCCGGCCGGGCCGCCCCCCGCAGCCCGTGCCCGGGGCGCCGCGGGGCCG
>WAAE01004260.1:0-20932 GCA_013400495.1 Nicator chloris | reverse complement strand
AACTTAACTACTTAATAACTATACGGGGGAACAAAGATCGAAAATAATATCAAGAATCTCTGCACGCCCAGGGCCTCACGTCACTCACACGACCCAGGCCTCCACGTGGCCAAAGGTTCCCTGGAGTTACACGGCAACACACTGCGGGCCTGTCTCCCACACCGGGGTTCCTAAGGCCTACCCTCCCCGTGTCCAGAGGTGGTGTGTCACGCACTCTTCCCACCTAGGCTCTGCACACACCCACAGAATACCTAGACCACCTAGCCCTACGACAGTCTAGCTCTATCGAGGCCTACTCCCTCGCAGGGGGCCTATCCTGACGTGCCACACATCCACTAAACTCCCAGCACGCTTGGGGGAGGGGTCTGTCCCCTCAGGGCGCCTCACTCGCTCTTCCTCAGTCGCTCCTCCCCATTCCCAGCCGGCTGCCTCACAGGGGTCCGGAACCGCGGTACTAGGGGGTCCGCACTTGCTTGGGGCGTCTGAGCTGCCGGCGCCCCTCTCACTCACTCACCACTCGCACGCCCTGGTCACCCGCCACCGCAAGGTCTCACCCTCCTCGCGGCGCTCCTTCGAGTGAGGTCCCTCGTCGGCTCTTCTCCAGGTCCGGGGTAGCTGGCAATCCTGCAGGTCCTCCAGAGCGGTCGGCCGTCCCGTCCAGAAGTCCTCTTCAGGCGTGGCTTCTCCCGGGCGAGTCCCCAACTTGTAATGAACAGGGCCGAAGCCTTTATTCAGAGATGCAGCTTTTTATTAGAAAAGCAAGGCAGGGAGGGGACCCGTCTGGGTATGCCTGCGCCACTCGAAGGAGGAGGCTGTGATGATCCTGTCTGCGTTGTGCAGTGCAGTCAGGGTCGGGGCTTCTGACCTCACGAGCAACCCCAGGAAGTCACTGAAGGGCTCGAAAGTCCAGGGGTAGCCGCCGGAAGAGGACTCTGCAACTCATGGATAGAATTAATTCTGCATTTATAGAGTCACCTTACTTGTGCCATCACGATGGTAGTCTTTGGATGGCTCGTTTGGTGTCTAGGGACAGTAGAGACGGCACTTTCTCTTGGTATGGTGGTACTTTGGCTGCGACTGGCCTTCATTTGCATATTCTCGGCAGTTGCTCCAATCAGGTGCTTGCTCTTGTGTACACTGCTCTGGGTAGCACCTCTTCCTTTCGCATGGCCAGTTCCCCTCACGCAAACACGCTTCGATGTCAAACTCGCTCTCTGAGGCTGCCGCTGACCCCAGCCCGGGCCGCGGCTCGGCGGGACAGCGGCAGCCCCAGGGGGGGCCGAGCCCAGGCCTCCCCGCGTCGCCGTCCCGGCCCCGTGCAACGGAAGCTCCAGGGAAGCCCCGAAGGAGGCAGGGATTAGGTTACAGCGGCACGGCTGCCGCCGCCCCCACTCTCTCGCCAGCGCCGGGGTCTGTGCCGCCCCCTCAGGCGGCCGCTGGACCCCGCCGGGCTCCACAACTACAAGGTAAGTTTAACAACACTCCACAATAACTAACAATGGGTACAACTGTTAATAGGTAATTAACAGGAACTTCTTAATTAACAGTGGAAGGGATTTATAACTCTCAAATTCTCATTTATAACACAGACCATGAAATGCCTAATACCTAAGACCCCTTTCTAATGTATAACCCCCCCCTTTTCTTTTCCTTATGTCAGTTAGTGGAATTCCTTATTGAATTTATGGTTCTTCCCATTGTTTCTTTCATCTCTCAGTAATCAATTTTATTTATCAGCAGACCTACAGTTTGTTTATAAAGACAAATTTCTTATTCCATTTCTCAATCAGTGGAATCCTTCCCATTGTTTCTTTTATCTCTCAGTATCTAGCTTTATTTACAAGCAGATCCACAGTTTGTTTGTGAAGACAAGTCCCTCATTCCTTTCAGGGGTATATTTCGAACCTTTCTGAGTTCGATCCATTTTATTCACAGAGACTTAATTTTCCTTGTTCTTCTGTGTTTGAACCAGTTCATAACAACATCAAAAGACCCTTTCTGGCCATGGTATCTCCAAGTAGCTCACCAGTGGTCAATTAATATTATTAAACCCTCAGCCTGGCACTGACTTTCTCTAGCACAGCAGCGGCCACTTGCCAGGATGTATTTTGGCTTTACAGGGCAGGTTGCAAAGCCACAGTTCTCAGGATGTGTGGAGGGTTAGTGCCTGCCAGGGCATCATAGAATCATAGAAGGATTTGTGTTGGAAAATACCTTTAAACATCATCTAGTCCAACTCCCCTGCAATGAGCAGGGACATTTTTGACTAGATCAGCTTGCTCAGAGCCCCGCCCAACCCAATCTTGAATGTTTCTAGGGATGGAACATCTACCACCTCTCTGTGCAGCCTTGTGCCAGCGTTTCACCATGACAGGATGCTCAGAGAGTTCAGCAATGGCACCTCAGGACCACGACTGTAGGCAGCTTTGGAGCCAACTCTAACCAGAGAGGGGTGACCCCCATCTCTGGCTGGCTCTGACCCCACTGCCCCCATCCCATTGTACATCCACTCACCCAGAAGTGGGCCCTGAACCATGCCTCCCACATCCTGCCACTGCGCTCTGCCACCAGCTTGCCCAGCAGATCCCACTCACACATGGTTACATTCACCCCATTTGCCATGTGGGCCTTTACTGTGCGCTCCTGGGTCTCCATGGGTTGGGGGGACAAGGCGCACTGCTGCAGATGGGTGAGATCAGGGGGAACACAAGGTACCATCATTGGCATGCCATGGGAGATACCCACTAGTGATAGACAAACTCAATTAACCCACACGGTTTCCCAAAGGAAATGTGGAGCAGAGGGTGAGCAACACAGCCAGCAGTTGCATGGCCATGCCCATACAACCTGCAGTGCTTTCCCCAGATTGCTTGGCACAGGGTTGCCAGAGTATTTTGGAAAGGTTTCATAGAATTGCAGAATTGTTTAGGTTGGAAAAGACCTCCAAGATCATTGAGTCCAACCATTAAACCAGCACTTCCAAGCCCACCACTAAACCACGTCATCAAGTGCCACATCTACACATCTTTTAAATCCCTTCAGGGATAGTGACTCTACAACTTCCCTGGGAAGCCTGTTCCAATGCCTGACCACATTTTCAGTAAATAAATTTCTCTAATATCCAATCTAAACCTTTCCTGGTGCACCTGGAGGCCATTTCTTCTTGTCCTGTCACTTGTTACTTAAAAGGGACCAACTCCCACCTTGCTACAACCTCCTTTCAGGTAATTGTAGAACACAAAAAGGTGCCCCCTGAGCCTCCTTTTCTCCAGGCTAAACACCCCCAGCTCCCTCAGCTGCTTCTCATAAGACAAAATCCTCTTCGCAATACACATCTGTTGTGGTTTGAGTTTTTACTCATCTGTGAGATCATGACTAGGAGAGAAATGAAGGCAAAAACAGGCCTAAACTTATGAGTTACAAAGATAGTTTATTCACACACACACAAGAAGATAAAGGAAAAAAAATTGTCAAAACACCTCCCCTCCTCCCCACAATCCACTCATCTTCCCACAAAACGACCCATACATCACTTTGGGAGAGGAGACCTCTCTTTTGACCCCAATTCTTTCATTCTTCAATGTCACAAAATCTGCAGCTGCCCGAATCTCCAGATTTGTGCAATTCCACCCATAGAGACGCACCACCAGAAAAACCCTGTCCTCCCAGTAGCTTTCATGTCACAACCTACAGCTGCCCGCAAATGCTGCAGATTGTGCAACTCTCAGCTTGTTTGGGATACCATTTTAAGAATGTTTCGTCTAGTATACCACAAAGATCCTCTTCCTCTATCTCTGAAATTGTCTCTGTCTCTAAGCTGAGACCTCCTTATATCCCAGGAGCCAGGGAAAACTCAAAATTCATCTTCATCTATCTCAATTACAATCAATTCACAACCTCTTACTAGAACCAGCATTTCCCCAAACAGCATTAATATATTACAAAAACCAGTCCATTTTCTCCATGGTCCCTCCTGAGGGGGGGGAGGGAGGGGTCCTTCAAGAGAAAGTCCAGCCAGAATTGGCCACTCCTCAATCCCTTCTTCCAATATTCTTATCAGTTTTTTCTGCTGGCTCTCTCTCTCAAATCACACTGTCCATCTGGAGGAAGGAAGGGGTTAAATTCTTGTCTTGGCTTTCTCACAGCTTTGCAGTCCATGGTGTCACATTTCAAAGCTGCGCCGGTGGGGGAACCAAGTCCCAGGCCACCCCCACCACCACCAGCTACCATCGGTCTCCTCAGGGCCCAAGACACCACCTCCCTCTCCTCCCCTCACCTCTGCCAGCAGCGGGGAGAGGGGGAGAAAGGGAGGGCCCCTCCGCTGTCCTGGCCAGGCCCCACCTCCTCCCAGCCAGCCGNGGGGGGGGGGGGGGGGAGGGTGAGAAAGGGAGGGCCCCTCCACTGTCCCGGCCAGGCCCTGCTGCCTCCCAGCCAGCTGCTGCAGCCCCAGCAGTGCCAGCCCGGCCAAGCTGCAGCCCTCCTCTGCCCCCCCCCATTGCCAGCTGAGGGGGGAGAGAAGAGAGGGGGGCCCTGCCTAGGCCAGGGGCTGATCACCCCTCCGTGGGGTCTCGCAGCCCCCCTGGATCGCAGCCAAGACAGGCCACTCCTCCCTCTCGGGAAAGAGCGGCGAGGCCTGGCCCTCCCAGGCAACCCCACAACCGCAGGGTGGCCCCGGCTGTTACCTGCTGGCCGGCAGGAAGGCAAAAGGGCCAGACTTCCTGAAAGCTCCGATATTTAACCCTTCCTGTGCTTTCACGCAGACGTATTCAGAACTTCCTGGAAAAACTTCCTGGTCAAACCACCACAACATCCTGTTCTTACTCATAGCTTATGGGCCACTGGCCAAGAGGAGATGCCAGGTAAACAACCTCTGAGCAGTGCTTAAAGATGAAAGCAGCTGAGAGGACACTGTGCTGGAAAGCCTGAATCACACCTGCTGCCCTGACCTGCTGCCTGCTTTAACATGTGGATAGCTAAAAGAGTACAGTAATGTAAAAAAAAAAAAAATTTTCCATTTACTGAAACGAATCTGCTTAATTGTAACCTGAGGCTGATTTAAACCACACTAACCCTGTCCACACTCCCAAGAGGGCACAAGCAATCATTATGAATCCACGCCATCATGGCCTAAAGGGGCTACAACAGCTGACTTTCCCAGGCCTCCCTACTCTAACATGCCAGCTCTCCCTGGCAAGATGTCTGACACTCCTGGGCTAAAAGTAAGTGTTCATTTGTTTCCTGTACTGCAGACCTCACACTCCAAACAGGCCATTAACAGATGTAGTGGGTTGACCTTGGCTGGGTGTCAGGTGCCCACTAAGCTGCTCTATCACTCCCTTTCTTAATGGGACAGGGGAGAGAATAAGATGGAGAACCACCAGTGGGTGAGTGTCATGGGTTGACACAGTTTGGTTTCTAGTTAGGGATAAACAGTTATTTGTAACTTTGTAAGGACTTGTTACTTCTTGTGGAAGAGACAATAACTTATCAGAAGTGAGATTTAGATACTGACATATTGTTTGACTATTGAGGAAAATAGATACGATTTTGAGAATATACATATAAAGATGACATTGTGTCTAAGCCAGCCTTTCTTTTTCTGGCTGGCCAGAAAGTAACTGTAGCAGACCCTGGAGCTCCCCCAGGGGGCGGCTCCCTGCCGTGGAGGGTTGGTGACAATGTAGCAAGCTCCAGGAGGCAGCGGCGGGGGTTTCTCCGCATCTCACAGCAAGAGAGCAGAACAGCCCGAGAGACTCTGTGGCCCCTGCAGACTCCCCTCCAGGGATCAGTTCCTACTCTGAACCCCAGATTTATAACCCCCAGCGAACCACGGCGCAAAAAATACTGCCAAGGAGTTTTGCAGTTGTAGGCAGATAATTTCCTCCTGGTTGGCTGTTGCCCTACTTCCTGGTTTTCCGGTTCTGTGATTGGGCATTTTTTGATTGTCCAAGCAATTGGAGGATTCCTCAATTCCTGTTGTGATTGGCCAAAGCTCTCATCCCTGCCCCCAGTTGTGGGGATAAAAAGAGAGCCCGGACAGAGCTCAAGACAGTCTGCTTCCAGGGAGCCTTCAATAAAGATCTCTGGAAAAGGGACCTGCCTCTGCCTCGTGTTGCCTGCTGCCCCTGGAATACAGGTCGCCTTGGAGACCGCAGTCTGACAGCTGAAATCACTAGAGCTGAAAGAGACTGCCTTTTTAAAGGCAAGTCTCCGCCCAAGTCAGACTGTGGCAGACCTAGGCACTGCAGGCAGGGGAAAGCTGCGGGATCAGGACCAACCCCCCCACAGATAACATTGGCTGTGCAGGCGGGGGGGGAGCCAGACCAGGCCCCGGTCACCCTGGCTGGGTGGCTAGGGCTGAGCCTGGCTGGGTTCTGAGGCTGCGGCTCTCCTCGTGTGAGGGCCATGCCCTCGAGCCTCCCCCCAATCAACTTTGATGTCTACTCGGCCCTGATGCCAGAGCTGTGGGCCTGGCTGGGCCAAGCCCACCCCAATTGGGATGGGGGGTGGGCAAGAAAGACATGACACAGCCTGTTGGATTCTGGACTGCCCAGGTGCTTTGAATCTTTGATCCCTTTAGCCGAGGTCACGTAACTATCTGCAGGCCTTGGGAGAGATGATTAACTCTTTCTTCACAGAATCAACCTTTTTCTGAAAGAATCAACAAAGTGATTTAACAGAGAGAGAGAGAAAGACAGCATGAAGTCAGTGAAAGAACTGATAATGACTATTGAAAGAAAAGATTGAGTAGACATTTTTAGCTGAACTTCTCTAGTGAAAACTATGGAGAAAATGGACTGTTTTTTGTAATATATTAATGCTGTTTGGGAGAATGCTGATTCTGGTTAAAGGTTGTAGACTGAAATAATGGAGATCTAAGTGAGAATTTTGAGATTTAGCTTTTCGCTCTTAGCGTAAAAGGAAGTCAGCCTGAGACGAAAGGGTAAGTTTCTCTGGCTCTTGGGATGAAAAGGAGATCTCTTGAGATAGAGACAATTTCAGAGATAGAAGAAGAAAATCTGTTTTATACTAGAAAGCATTCTTAAAATAGTACTCCAAATATGCTGAGAAGTCTATAAGCAGCTAAGAGAAAGCTGTTGCTAGGCGAGATTGCAAACTCTGCAAAAGTTACGGGCAGTTGCAGGTTTGTGACATTAGGTGCCACCAGACTGTTTTTTTCTTGTAGCAAAAGTCTCTATAAAACTCTAGAGAGACTCCTCTCCAAAGTAATGAAAGACTGTTTTTAAATGGTGAAACTGACTGAAAATTACAGGTTTTGTCTCTCTATGTGTTTGTAAGAAAGCGAACAGTTTGCGGGGGGAAGAGAAGTGTTTTGAAAGTTTCATTTTTTTTTCCTTCTCATTCTTTTAGTGTGTGTGCGTGAAGAAACTATCTTTTGTAACTTTTAAGTAAGTTTAGGCCTGTTTTGCTTTTCTCCTAATCATGTCGCACAACAGCAGAGTAAACATTAAGACCATCACAAATGAGTGCATTAGCTGAGGTCAAAATTAGCAAATGTAAAACCATGACAGTGAGATAAGGCAGTTTTATTACAGTGAAAGGAAAGAAATAAGCAAGAGTCTGTGCATGCATAAGCTAAAGGAAAGAAAAGTCAATCTCTACTTCCCACCAGCAGCGACATTCAGACACTTCCTGGGAAGCAGGGCTTCAGCACATATAATGGTTCCTCTGGAAGGCAAACTGAAGAATCACAAATGTTCCTCTTTCCTCTTCTCTCCCTTAGCTTTATATATTTGAGCTGATGTCATATGGTATTGATGCCTTAGTATTTTAGCTTTTCTATTTTTCATATATTTGTAATCCTGCAATTCTTGGGGTATAACTCTAAACTCCATATCGAGTGTTAGCTACTATTTTCCCATTCTGGTCAGACAAAACAATTCCTCTCTTGGCCTGGGAATCAAGGACACCTTACTGTCTCAGGCCCCAAAAAATGTAAACAAAAGTGAGTTGAGAGCAAACTTGGGGTAAATGACTTCATTACCTGAAGCTGTAATTGGAAGATTAACCCCCAATATGCAAATGGACCAAACTTATAAAAGTAGGAAAACCTGTGACTCATCATCCATTTTTTTGAGTGTAGCCCCTGGCGGGGGGGGCTTTGTCTGCCTGAAATGTACCTGAAGGCCCTTCCATAAATATAACTGCTTTTTATTCCCTTAATTTTGTCTGGCCTCTGTTTTTAGGTACTCCCAAAAGGCATCAGTATGGAATATCCCTTTGGCTAATTTGGGTCAGCTGGCCTGGTTGTGTCCCCTCCCAGGATCTTGCCCACTCCCATCCCTTTGATGGGGGACGGAATGTCAGAGGGACAGCACTGCTCAGCAGTAGCCAAAACAATGGTCTGTTATCAACACACTTCCAGCTACTGATGCAAACACAGTACTGTGAGGGCTGTGAACTTTACCTCAGTCAGACCCAGTACAACAGAGCAGCTTGTTAGCCTGGAACTGTGAGAGAATGCTTCTAGCTGCTTGTGACACAGAAGGTTTGAACTGGGAGGCAAGATGCTCCTGTGAAGGAAATTAACTGGGAACAGAGTGAACAGCCTCAAGAGCAGTCCTGATCACAGGTAACCGCAGTACAAAAGCTCACCAAGGATTAAGGACCAAGCTCCAGTGTACCAGGTGAAGCTGAATACACCACACAAAGTAGAGCAACTTTTAACTTCCCTACATCCCAGATAGGTCTAACACTGGGATCTCATGCCTCATATGGCATGCAGAAGTTGGGAAATGAAAGCAATGTTCTGGTATATATCCTCCCTCCCACTAACAATTGCTGACAGTTTACTGACAGAATTGGTCAACTACAGTTGTCTGGAGACACCAGGACCTCAGTTTCGACAGAACCCATCTTCCAAAAGCCAGGCTCCAGGATAGGTTAGACAGCAGTTCTAAGAAATACTCTAACAGTATCAGGCTGTTAAGAGATTCCTGTGAGGTCCAACTAGTTACCACCCAAGACAACACAACATAAACTGTTTCCCCAGCTGAATGTCTTTCTCAGAGATTATCTGCCTGGCAAAAAGTATGAAAACTCCAAGAGCAACCCTCAGCTCTGTCACAGTGGGAACTGTGGTCATAGCTCCAGAAACTAACTGCTAAACTCCCTTATTCATGTAAGGGGAATTTGAACCAGCTCAGGAGTTAAGATGCCCCCAAAGATGCCCCCAAATATTCAGAGTTCCTTTAAGCAAGCATGTGTCACACAGAGTCCTCCACAGTTTTAAAGGTGAAAGCAACTAGCCAGAAGGCAATCAGAATATACAAGCCTTTTTACATAGGAACTTTTATTCTCACTGAGATCTGTACATTCAAGTTGCACATACTTTTAAATCTTTGCTGGAACTGGAGCACTGGATCACAAGAGCCTGGCCTCTTTGAACAGTTTTAAGTTTATGCCTCAAAAGTAGCCAGGAAACTTGTGACTATTTCCTTCAACTTAGCTTCTGTCTGGTCAGAGATCTTCCCTTCAGTCCTGTTGAAAGAGTTTAGTTAAACTTCCAACACAGAAATAAATAGATGGTCAATCCCTAAGACAAAGAAAAGGGCTTCACAGCAAACCTTCCAATTTCTAACAAAATTAGTAGATGAATTTAAACATTTCTGTTTAATGCATGAATTTGTACTACTAATATAACACCACTTTCTCCATTTTAAGCACCAACTGGATTTCCTAAGAACTAAAGTCATGAAGCTGAGCTCTGGACAGCTGGAAGGCTGATTTAATTTCCAGTTCTGGTACAGGCATCTTAAGGCCTGATGTTCTGGGATACACTAAATTAACAATTCAGTGACCATTATCTGCACTCCAGCCATCAAATTAATACCTTTGGGATGAAGCAGGATGAATCATCATACCTGATTGTGGAGAGGAGGGCCTGGTGCTGGCTCAGTACATGAGCTAGGAAAGCACTCTCAAATTTTGTGATCTTGCTGGGCTCCAGCTTGTCCAAGTGACCTCTTACACCAGCATAGATGACTGCAACCTGTTCTTCGATAGCCATGGGAACTGCAGAAAAGAGAGCACTCATGCCATCAGTAACTCACATCAGGACACATCAATACTACACAGTCCTTTCTTTGAAGATCAACTGCACATATACAACATGGTTCAAGCAAGTCTGCATTTACCATGTGCACAGAATGGACATGGTAAATGCTGCCACAAAGACCAATCTTGTTAGCACAAGAGACTACTGTGAAATGCAGACTTTTAAGTTCAAGACACTCACCATACTGTCCTTGTTTGAGAAGCTCTGTCAGACGTACACCGCGGTTCAGCAGCTGTTGTGTAGCAGCATCCAGATCAGAGCCAAACTGGGCAAAAGCAGCTACTTCACGATACTGAGCCAATTCCAGCTTCATGGTACCTGCCACCTACAACACAAGATACAGATCCGCCTGAGTTTGATCACCTTTTAAATGTATCTAGGAGTTTGCAGGTTATCTTCAGATGACAGTTGTCACAAGTCAGCTTTGCTTTCCATACCAGAAAAGTGAACCCCAAGATTCTGACAGATGATTATTTACATTTCTAAATACCTACCTTTTAATATAAGCATGCCTCCCTAAAACAGTGACCATTGATATTAAACCTCTAATTCCATATATGGACTAAAAGCACAGGGTTAAGAGAGCATTCTCTATTTCTACTTAGATCAGTACCCAGCTCAGCATACTGAAACATAATCCTACATCTTTATGCAGATACTATTTAACTTTCTCCCCCACCTCACTCAACAAGTAATGGAAATATCAAAGAGATCCCTAAAGTTTGTTCTTTTATAGCTTCATAACACTAAGGAATCCAAAGCTTTATTCCCTGTCTATTAAAAGCTCTTTAGAGTGAAATGGGTTGGAAGGCCTACACAGTACTCATCTCTAGCAAGAGAAGCAGCAGTTTCATGCTTACCTGCTTCATAGCCCTGGTCTGAGCAGCAGAACCCACACGGGACACAGACAGACCAACGTTGATGGCTGGACGGATACCTTTGTAGAACAACTCAGTTTCCAAGAAAATCTGTAAGAGAGAATTGTTTTATTATCTTGGTCAGAAGCTTGGAAGCCTCCTCAGAGACCTGACAGCAAATAACACAGATGTACACTGGGATGTGAAGAAGTCCTACCTGTCCATCAGTGATGGAGATGACATTGGTTGGAATGTAAGCAGACACATCCCCAGCCTGAGTCTCGATGACCGGCAAGGCGGTCAGAGAGCCACCCCCAAAGGAGTCGTTCATTTTGGCTGCTCTCTCCAGCAGGCGAGAGTGCAGGTAGAACACATCACCTGGGTAGGCTTCACGGCCAGGTGGACGACGCAGCAGCAGAGACATCTGACGATAGGCAACAGCCTGCATGGTATAAAGAAAGCTTTCAGACACCAGAAGCTCACTTAACATTTCGGATTTCTAAACTTAAGGTGATCTTACAGCTACAAACACCAATGTTAGGCTATAAAGCCTATAAACAATGTTTCCTGACCTGCTTGGACAAGTCATCATAGATGATTAATGCGTGTTTTCCATTGTCTCTGAAGTATTCACCCATGGAGCAGCCTGAATAGGGAGCTAGATACTGAAGGGGTGCTGCATCAGATGCTGTGGCAGACACCACAATAGTGTACTTCATGGCATCTGGAAAGAATTGGAGAAACACACTGTCACCCTGTTTTCCCAAGTTTTTCGTAGCCTTTTGATAAGATTACATTCTTGGAGTCAGAATCTACAGTTTTTATGTAAACAACTTTTGTTTTTGTAACTGCTGCTCTTTGTTTAGAATTCTTTCTGCTAAGAGGAGAAAGTTGATTGACTGTTGCTTTGACCAGTGGGGCGTAAGAAGTAGTCGTTTCACCCTCCAATCCATAGTCACTTTTAGAAATCTATAAATATCGAAGTCAGAAATAAAGTCAGCCCCTTTTTTGCCTTAAATATCATACAGACTGCGTCTCTTTATTTCATGTCCTAGAGCGACAACACACCACTGAGTATATTACCTCACCATGCTTATAATCAGCAAATACAACACACATGTGAAGGACTAAGTTGCTAAAGCAAGCCCAGGTAGCATCACTACATTGTTACAGGAAAGCCCACTGTACTAGATTAACATGTGTTAGCTCAACTAACTCAAGAAGTTTCAAGAGCAAGTTCACAGCCACCTAACACTTGCAGGCTTCTTTCTCATTTAAAATTAAGTTTAAACTTTAACCAAGACACACTTTTGTTCTACAAGTAACTCAGCCTGAAAGGCCATGGTTTTCTGGCTGCTGCAAGGCAATACTATCATTTGTTTCACAGTCCCAAACAAAATACTGTCCTAAAATGTGGAGTTTTTTTCCTGCTAGTTATGACTCTGCTTGACCAGCAGACAAGAGGTAAGGTACCTGATCTCTTGCAAGCTCTGTTACATATACAGCCTTGGTCAACTGTTCCTGAAAAGATGCTATCATTTAATCCCTTATGTTTGAGCAGGCAAGTCTCTCCACTTAAATTTTTAACTGTCATTCACACTCACATGCATATGAAACACATCAAGTCCACATAAATACTTGTAGGCCATAGCTTGTTGCCAGGCCTGCCAAGAGGAACCTCAACTCTGCTAGGAAAAAAAAAATAGGCTGACTTTTCCAGAAGAAATTCAGCAGTTTTGGGACCTCAAATAGTCTTCTAATGCAACATAGCAAAAAATAAGGGGTTATTTTCCCCCCAGATACCTAGAAAGGTTTCTTGTCCACAAAAGTAGTTCATTCATTTAATAAAAAAAAAAAGAATTCTGTCTATACTTGCAGCTAGGAGAGGTCACAGCAGTATTCAGTGTTATAATGAGAACAGGATGGCACTAGTTACCAGGCTCAACCATCTTCAAAATCTGTACCTGCATCAGTGAGCCTCTTCACCAGCTGAGCAACTGTGGATCTCTTCTGGCCAATTGCAACATAGATACAATACAGCTTCTTCTTCTCATCTGTCCCATCATTAAAACGTTTCTGGTTGATTATTGTGTCAATTGCAATTGAAGTTTTCCTAGGTAACACAGAGGTTGGTAAGTTAAGCTGCCTGCAGTTCTCCCAACCTCTACACAGTTTTGTGTTCAGTTCTGTACATTGGCGCACACTGCACTCAAGTCTCTGTTAAAGGAAACATTTTTGGCTTGGGCATTTAACTTACCCAGTCTGCCTGTCACCAATTATCAGTTCACGCTGGCCACGACCAATTGGCACCAAGCTGTCTACAGCCTTAATCCCAGTCTGCATAGGTTCACGCACAGAGATTCTGGGAATGATCCCAGGAGCCTTTAAGCCAACTCTCCTACGTGTCTTAGATGCAATAGAACCCTTAAAAAGAGGAAAGACACTGTTGCAGTCTGTATCACATAGATACAAGCAGAGGTAGTAAGCACCTAGCTACATTTACCTTCCCATCAATTGGATTACCCAGGGCATCTACAACACGGCCCAGCAGCTCTTCCCCAACTGGAACATCCACAATGGCACCAGTCCGCTTCACTACATCCCCCTCTTTGATCAGTCTGTCATTACCAAACACGACAACACCAACGTTGTCAGGCTCCAAATTCAAGGACATACCCTAGGACAAAGGTCACATTATCCTGAGAAAACCCATACCAACATCTACAAAAACTGTCACAGTTTAATACCAATGTGCTCATTCTACAGTGTAAAGTATGCCTCATAATCTATCTCAATCTTATTTGTAACAATAGTCAATGTTCTGCTTTTATGAACAATGCATCTATTTCCATATTGGTTAGAGAACCTGCCTGCCTAAGCCTTCAACTTACCACATAATTATACTGCAGCAGTCTGCATTGTCATTTATCTCTCTAAAAAGAACAGAAAGGATAAGCAGGAGTCAAATACAAGATTTATCTCTTGCCTAGGAATTGTATTAGGGAAAAGCACTAGCTTATTCTCTGGCCAAGGCGAGTTAGGTTATTAAAAATATTGGAAGAGCTGTTGCAGTACTCTCAGAACAGTCAGACAGCTTTTTTTATTCTAATGTAGAGTGAGGCTGTTATTAAACAGTAAAAAAAAAAGCCAGCATGAAACCAAAGAAAAAAAATCCATTAGCAGATTAGTTCTTCTACTTCCTAGATGAAGACACATAAAATTCAAATGTTAGCCAAGAACCAGACACTGAAAGCAAAGTGTTATGAATTCAAAGAATATTTGCTTTTTGTAGTATTATATTAACTACTTAATACTTACTAAAGTTGAAATGATGTTTGTAAGAGTTTCAAGAACAGTCCCATTCTCCTTTAAAAGTCTTTATTTGTAAAAAAATATATTTCTAGGCTAAACAAACTGCTTTAGTGAAAGCTTACCTTCAGTCCAGAAGAGAATTCAACCATTTCTTCTGCTTGGACATTTCTTAGGCCATACACACGGGCAATACCATCACCAATTGAGAGCACACGGCCAGTCTCTTCAAGTTCAGAAGAGGTGTCAGCTCCCAAAATACGTTCCTCAAGAATAGAGGATACCTCAGCAGTACCTGGAAAGAGACATTTCACACCTGACTTAGCACATTAAGGCAAGATACTAATTCAGTAAGCTTGTCTTGAATTCACAGGCCAAGGTGCCCTCTCTGGTATGCCACGAGGTCTAGCAAGCAACATGCTAGATGCACAAGATAAATAACAGCTTCTGTATTCCCAGCTAAGAAAAGCAGCTTCAACACATCATTACAAGACAGCTTCAATTAAAACATTGATGACTGTTTAGTTACCAGTTTCCTTCATTATGTCTTACACTATTAACAATCTCTCCCTCTAGAAAGAAATTAGACTAAATAATTAGGCTAAGAACAGACATTCTCACTCCACTTGCAGAGAGGTTACTTAAACTGGAGGCATCAAAACAGCCTGTGATTTGCAATCCAAGATCCAAATATATTTAAAGGCACTTGATAAATTTAAGAAGCAAGTTGCTCAGTATAAGCTGTAAAAATGTATTCTCCATATTCCTGAAATTTGTTTGGCGGCATACCTGCAACAACCCTTTATTTCCCCAGCCAGGAAACAGTAAATAAAACTGTGAAATTTTTATTTCCTAATACATTTAATAATCCCAAGCCACTTTGAAAATTTTACATGAACCACTATCAAAAACATAGCTACGCAGGGCCACTGTTTTCTCCAAACACCAAAATGCTGGCAGCAAAAAGTTCTGTTCAAAGACAAAACACTGGCAGGCCTGGGAGTCATCTGTTCCTTCATACTGTTATAAACAAGACAGAAAACTAGAATTTGAGGCTTTTTTTTTTCCTCCTAAATAACTCTGAAAGACTTCTGAATATCAGAATGAGATAATTCTGAATGGAATCCTCACAAAGCAGGTAAACTGCGCAAACTGACATGTGACCACTCCTTGGTTTGGGCATAATCTGAATAGTTATTAAAGTGAAGTCTGCTGGATGTGACTGTGCAAAAGTTCAGTTAAATACTGTCAGTACATAAATGTCCTCAAGCATTCTGTCGACTGATACACCATATTCAAATTCCCTTTTGTCTTATAGAGCAAGTTCTTAAACCACACTGTTATATGAAGACCTTCCTCAGACTCACCAGTTTTCTGAAAGCATGTTTTGGAGGCATAGAGGTTTCTTGTAGCAAAAAACGCTGCACCCAGGGTGTTTCTGGAAATCTAAAACAAGTAATTGTTTCAGCAACAGTGAAATTTCCTCATTCACTAAAAAAAAAAAGGTTGCGCTAACATGGTGAAATTTTTGATCGTGAGCTTATAAATTTAATGTGTTTCAGTTTTGAGTTTAGCTCCACAGCACTCCAATCACAAGTTTTAGTTATGGAACCAAGTCCAGCACTACTAAGCGAGGACAGCTGGTAAAAGAGATTGCTCTAAATTATTCGCTGCATTTTTCTGCATTGCACTGCCGTCACCACCACAGTACCGCAGCAGATCCCAAAGCAACACCTCCTCTCGCTTGCCACCTTTGTGCTGAACATCAAATGCTTGGGGCAGAAAGAAATTACCACAACCCTCAAGGTTCCCCACAAGGGAGAAATAATATTGTGTCTTCTAAGGGTTGGCCTTCCTAAAAAAAAAAAAAAAAAAAAAAACAAAAAACAAAAACAAACAAACAAACAAAAAAACTCTGCAAAATTTCTGGTATGGCTAGAACATAGATGAGCGCAAAAACAACGACAAAAAAAAAATCTGTGATAATGAATGCAATAAAATGTTATAATCCTATGTCCTAAGTAAAGCTCCCAGTGCAGCTCCAGGCACCGTTAATGCTATTTCTCTGAATGCCTGGGCAGGCCTCTCCTCCGTTCACCTTCACAAGTGATACCAGCGGGAACAGGTCGGGACAGATCTTCACGCCCCCACTCTCCCCACCAACACGGGAGGGGGGAAAAACCCACCACCTGGAAAAGCTTTGCAGCGCTAATTCCTCACCTTCATTGGGATCTGGCAGCTTTCAGTCATTAACCTGAACCCCAACAGCGTCAAGCGACATCACTGGGGAAGGACAGGCCGTCCCCTAGACCCCCTCCCCCCCCACCTCACAAATGAGGGCACTTTGGCTCTCTCAGCAGTGGGTCTGGCCCCGCTGGCACCCAGCGCTAATGTGAGCCCCCCATCTCAAACTCCCGAGAGCGGAAGGCCGCAGCCTCTCAATGTCACCGCGGCCCCCAAGATGGCGGCGGCGGCGGCCGCTTCCCGCCCACCACCTCCGCTCACTGCAGGGAGGGGAAAGCGCGCTCACCAGGCCGGCCTGCCGTGGCAGGGAGCAGGCAAGGGAGGCAGCCAGGCGGGCGGAACACATGACGATGGCGGCGACTGCTCCTTCAGGGAAGACTAAAGCAGACAGAAAACAAGTGCCAGCTCCACACTATCTCCCCAAAATGGCGGCAGCTCGCTCCGCCTCTTATTACGACGAGGCCGCGCCCAGGAGGCGGGGCGAGGCTAGGCTGGGCAGGGTAGGGTAGGGCAAGGCAAGGCAAGGCAGGGCAGGGCAGGGAATTGCTTCCGCCGCCGATCTTCTCAAGCGTCCTGGCACCTTCCACCTCTTGCTCCTCTGAGTGATGGGGGAATAGATGCATACTTTTATATGTATGTGCCCTTGAAATGTCCCTCGGCGGGCGGAAAAGGCGGAGAGTGGCGGCGGGGCAGGGCTAGACAGGAGCCATGAGAACCTAAATAAGGCGGAGGCCACTGTGAGCTGCACAAAGTTGGGATGTGTGGATTATGGGACAGAAGCATGGGCATAGGGCAGGAATGTGAGGGGCTGTGAGGCAGAGGGCGGTGGTGTGGGGCAGGGGGTAGTTGGGGGAGTAACCTCACCACCACTTTCTTGGAGCTGTGAGTGCTTGCACTCCTGACCACCCCTGTCTAAATGCAGCAGCTGGATAGTAGAAGAAAAGTGTGGTAGAGAAGTGCTGGCATCTCGCCTGTGTTATAAATGAGGAGCTTGACTCGCCAATATATCAAGCAATATAGTCAATTTATTAATTTGTTCCATAGGATGTGAGCAAAATACAGCGTTGGGTGCGGGTGAGTCTTCGCTCAACCAACCGCACGAATGATCCTTTGGAACATCGGTGTTCTTATACCATTCTAAGTGCTTCATTTCCTCAAATAATACTGTAAAGTTTCAGTTATTTTCTTCATGATCTGGCACCAAGTCAGCAGTTGTGGTTTTCTGAAGATCTGTGGGGGAGGTGGTCCAAGGTGGTCTCCCGATGTATTTCCAATTTCTCATTCTCCTTTTAAGGTATTCTGTCTTCTGCTAGTATTATTTTTGGTTATATCATTTCCTTAAGTAAGTATATATTTTTTGTAAGTCAGCATGTATTTTACAAGCCCCCCCTTTTACCTTGTGTAATCTTTAAGGCCAGCATATCTTAAAATATATATGTTGCAAGCTCCCCTCTCCTTCTGCTTTACTTCCCCTTTTACTGTCTACAACTATTGCAAATTTTTCTAAACTTAAAAACTTTAAAATCTATACCTAAAAACCTATACTTAATCTGTTATAAGTAATAACAATTTCATCAAAAGCTGTTAAGCTTTTTGTTAATATCTTATTATTATTTAGCAGCCTTAGCTATTATAAGGTTTAAAGCTAACATGTTCCCAAAATACCTCTATAGCCCCCCTCTGCTTCTGTTCACCAGTTTTACTTCTTCTTTACAAATATTTCTATTATACTAAAAACTTATACAAAAGAAAATTCTAAACTTTTACTATTAAACACTTTAAAGCTTACATTAATTACAAGCAATTATAATTTAATTCTTTAAGCAAACAAGTTAAAAGTCTATTTCTATGCTTTACTTGGCTGATTTTTAAAACTCATCTTTATGATCATCCCATGATCGCATTCCACAATTTCCACAAGCACACAGACATAAACAACCATTCTTTATTTGACATGAATCACAACCTAATATCTCACACCTGTGCTCTGGAAATGGGTAAAAGGAATGTGATGTGCAGCATAGTGTTGGTTTTCTTACTGTTGTACGGAAAATCACGCTATGAAAAGCCGGTGTCCATAAAGGAGACAGAGGAGTCCTGCAACTTTATTCGAATAAAGGGAGAGAGTTCACTGGGGCACATGCCCGCAGGGGTTTGCTCTCACGAGGTTTTGGAGGATGCAGCCTCCTTTTATCCTAAACTCCCGGCGGCATGTTGCCCTCTTCCTTTCCCCATTGGCTGAGGTACTAGGAAGGTACAGCCTTCTGCAATCAGCATTGCAAGCTGTCTGAGCAAAATTTCTCTCAAATTGTCATCCTCGACCTGCTTCTCCAAAGAAGCGGCCAGCTTTTCAACAAACTGCAAAAAAGATTCTTTTGGCCCTTGGATTATAGTCACAAATCTCTGCTTTGGAGAAGCCAATTCAATCGTTTTCACCAGTGCTGCCATGCCTGTTTTCTGGCACTGTTCTAGCACCTGAAGATGAGAGTTAGCTTGCACATCAGGGTCAGCAAAATTGCCTATCCCAGTGAGCAGATCAACTCCAACCCCAAACCTGGGATCCTGCTGAAACAACTGAGCATTTTGTGCAGCTACTCTTAGAGACAGCTGTCCCCAATTAGCTTCAAAAACTGAAAGATGAACAGTCTGAAATAACACCTGAGCCAGGTGTCTGATATCATATGGTATCAACAGATCCGCATTTATAACACGGACCAACTGCATGACCTCAGAAGAACAGAGACCATACTTGGCCACCTTATCTCGGAGGTCCGTCACAGCTTTCCACAATATGACGTGGTGAGTGTGAGGCTGTCCTGAACCAGGAAGAGCCCTAAGCACAGGAAAAGCCTGAATGCCTCCTGGCAAGGTGACGTCATCCTTGTGGTCCTGCTCCATAGGCGTCTCAGGAGCAGGAACAGACGTCTGGCTAGGGCTTACATCCATAGCATCAGACGCCATGTCCTGTCCAGCACCTGGAAAACCAGGGAGACCAGTCCCAAATCCCGTGAGACAGTCTACCATGTCCCAATCCCCCACTTCCAAAGCTTTGGATCACACTTGGTCCCAGCAACGCTTGTGGTCCCTGGGCCGAATGGTGACTTGGCACAGAGGGAGCGTCCAGTGCCCAATTGGATAGGGACTGCCACCCCGATGGCCTTTGCTCCGACCAGATGCGTGCCCCGGGGTGGGTGTTTTGCCGCTTGACCCAAGGGTGAACACCGCAGGGGCTGCAGATGCAGAAGCCCCAGAGTTGCTGGGGGGTGGGGGTTGCGGGGCCGTGGCAGTGGCCTCTGGAGCCGATCCGACCATGGCAGTGTGTCCAGATGCCTGCGGCACAGGGCCACTGGCTGGATTCAGCTGTGGCGCGGGGCCAGGCAGTGCATCCTGACCCGTCGCGGGGGGGACATGCGAACCCGACAGCGATTCAGCGCTGCCCACCCCCGGCGCTGTTCAGGGGGGCTGCTCGGGGGGAGGGAGCGGCGGCAGGGATCCAGCGCTGCCCGCCCCCAAGGCAGAGCACAGCAGCCGCGCGGGGAGAGGTGTGGCGCGGGGCTGCACTGATGATGCGGACCGCACTGGGTGGAACGAGGCGGCCCGGCCCCCTGTGGGGGCCAGGTCTGATGGCAGGTCAACAGAGACCCTGCCCGCCAGTGTTTCCACCGACTGCGCAGGTGTGGCAGGCGCTTCCGACCCCACCCCGAGATCGGGGGGGCTGCCGCCAGCAGGCACCCCTTGCGCAACAGGCGCAGATGGCCCGAGAGTCGGCACGGAAACCGGGACCGACGCCTCCTCCCCCGAGACAGGAGAATCCTCCATGCAGACAACAGGATCCCACAGTGTGGACAAGTGACAGACATTGTCTTTTGCAGCCCCAGCTCAACCTTTAGCGGTGACCGGGCGTCTGTGAGCTGTCCTGGGAAGGCATGGGGGATGCACCCCTCCCCACCGTCCCGCAGCACCCCGGGCGCACAGCCGCGTGGCGACCAGGGAGAGGGACTGAGAAGAGCCCCATGCCCCTCCCAACAATCGCGCTGGCCACCCGTGCCTGCCGGCACGGGGGTGGAAAATCCCATCCGTGGCTCGGACCCACAGGGGGAATCAGAGACCGAACCCAAGACGCTGGGCTGGGTGGGAGGGAGAACGCTGAAATCGCAGCTCAATTCAATGTCCGACCCCGCTTCAGATGGTTCAATTTTGACAATGACGCAGTCTGCAGCAGACTCCGCCCCACTCTCAGTACCGCACTCAGAGCTCTCTCTCTCGGTCAAAATTTCAAAGTCAGAGGTCTCGCTACAATTTCGGAGGAGCAAGTAAAACTTGCTCCAGGATCCCAGCACCCTGGCCGCAACCAGGTCTCCATCATAAATGGATGCCAAGAGACTCTCCCATGGCATGCCACAGGTCCTTCGATAGCTCTCTCTCAGCACTAGAGAAAAACCCA
>WAAE01004259.1:0-42446 GCA_013400495.1 Nicator chloris | reverse complement strand
TATATATATATATATAATGCATACCATAGTAAAAAGTAGTTGCCAAGTACCAAGCTCCTGTGTGGGACACAGAGTTTGTCAGCTGCACTGCTTATCTCTTTATTTTGCTGAGTTTTGGGAACATATTAATATAAACAATGGCTGTGTGCTTTGCCCTCATACTGATGGCCTTGTTATGCTGGGGGAGCTGTCTTGTGGGGATGATGAGGGAACACACCTCCCTCTCCCTGCCTGAGATTGATGTGAATGCTTTTAAAATGCAGGCTCCCATGTTTGCTGAACCATATAGAAGCTGTTTAATACTGTTAATATTATTAACTAATACTGTTGGCACCCTGTGGGGTTTGTGGAATTCAGTGTCATCCTGGTGTAAGAAAAAAACAAACTTTAGGCGAGGAGATACTGAGATGTGCTCTGAGGTATTCAGTTCCTGGGTGGCAGGGTGTGTGGAAGGATATGGGCAGGTGCCTGGGGTGGTTATCACCTCCCATTGCCTGGGACTTTACACTTGAACAGGTAATCAATCAACCCTGGCAAACTGACATGCCAGCTGAGAGAAGGGTGCCTTGCCTACTCCAGTGAAAACCAGCTGTCTCTTACCCTGTACTGGGGCCTGGCCTATGAGCCACAGAGCACTGAAGTTGAGGCAGGAACCCAAACTGTGTTTGAGGATACTGTGGCTGAGACAGGGACTCAAACCACCATGATTGCCCCAGTAGTGAAAAAGGAAAAATGGAAACAGACGAAGTAAGCTGCAGTCCTGTATCATAGGTTGGAAAGGATGGAAGGAGGCATTTGAAGAGTAGGGGTCAGATAAAGAAGCCAGTTCTTCAAAAAAGGAATTGCAAGGAGTGAGACAAATCAAACATGAGATGAAGTTACTCAGTCCCTGACATCATCAGAACTTAAAGACTTGTGAAAAGATTACAGCTGCCAGCCACGTGAGTGGATTTCTGCCTGTCTGCTTCAATGTTGGGGTAATGGACAGTCAGCACTTGGAAGGTCATGAAGCCCAATAGCTGGGATCCCTTGCTAGAGATCACAAAATTGAAAGAGGAATTGGAGAACAGAGAGCAATTTGTAGTTTCTGGACATGGCTCCTCTCAAGTTGAGGGCAAGGTATCCGTTTAACGAAGATCCTGTAAATTCCCAGGAAAGTGAACCACTGCATATGAAAGTATCTAGTACTTGAGAGAATTAGCAGTGCTGGAAGTCATCTATAGTAATCTAAAAAGTGACAATGTCCCTAAAGATGCAGAGAATGTCCCTTGTGCAGCAGCCCTGGGGAGGAAGGTGGTTCAAAGTGCCCCTGCATCATATTCCAGCATCTTGGTGGCACTGTATTACCTGCAGATGGATAGACCAGCTGTAGAGGTGGCATCCTCCTAGCTTTGAAATGTAGAAGAAACTGGGTACTTCCACATCCCTAGGGGCCAGCAGCCCAGATTTTAGGGGCAACCCAAGAGATCTTCCTGCCCCAATCAGAGGGAAGGGAAGGGAAGCCCCAAGAACAGGCTCTGGTTCCTTCTGCATGAGCCAGGAGAGGACGTGAGGCAGTGGGATGGTGAACCCGCCTCTAAACTGGAAGCCAATGTACATGAACTGAGAGAGAAGAGAGCTGCTCAGAAAGGTGTTCAAGAGTGCTGTCAGTGTAGTTGTGCAGAGAGACAGGAAGGCAGTCATTGATCTTCCAGACATCAAGGGACAGAAAGGAGGAAATCGCCTCCTTTAACCATGGTGAAGGGACTTCGGATCTGGCATTGCAAAGGTCAGCCACAATACTCTGACCAGGAGCAGGAATAGGGGGTCCCTGCCTCTGACCAGGAGGAGGAAAGGGGTGACTGGGCACACTGAACTGTGTGGATTCGATGGCCTGGCACATCAGATCCACAGAAGTATAAAGCTTTAGTAGATAACTGATATGTGTTACTGATCCCATCAAGGCATAGGAGTGTGGAACCCATCTGGGTCTCTGGAGTGACTGGGGCATGGCAGGAGTTGTCTGTATCAGAGGCTGAGGCAAGTTTGACAGGGGCCAAGTGGCAAAAGCACCCCATTGTGACTGGCCCAGAGGCCCCTGGTATCCTCAGCATCAACTACCTCAGGAGAGGGTACTTCAGGGATCCTAAGGGCTATGGATAAGGTTTAGCTGTAGGTGCTGTGAATACAGAGAAGATCAGTTATCCACCCTGCCTGGCAGAAAAGGACCTGTTCATTGTGGGATTGCTGCAAGTTGAAGACGGGCAAGTGACAATTCTGCCAGGACGGTGCACTGGCAGCAATACCACACCAAGACCGTAATTCCCATCCATGAACTAATTTGTTGACTGGAGAGCCAAGGACAGCTCAGCAGGACCCACTCACCCTTTAACAGCCCCATATGGCCAGTGCAAAAGTCGTAATGGGGCCTTGCGAGATGTTCTGTGGTGATATGGTACCTTGGAGAGAATTGAATCAGACAATGGGACTAATTTTTGAAATAACGAAATAACCTCATAAACTCTTGGGAAAAGCAAAATGTCATTGAGTGAATGCATCATGACACTTAGCACCCACAAGCCTCTGGAAGAATTACCATTATAGTGAAAATGGAGACTTCCCCTCTTTGGAGATACTGGTGCAAATCATACCACGGAAGAACCTAAGAGGCTGTTGTGGAGAGGTTGTTAATGACTGCTCTAAAATAGACACAAAACCTCTAGCAATTATCATCCTGGCTTTCAGTTTTCAGGATGTCACCAGGATCTGCTAGCTGCCATAGCTGTGCTTGTACAGGTGATCTCAGAACAGCAAATGCACCATACATCCCCTTCTCTACTCTCATCAGAATTTTTTTCTTGTATTGCTTCAGTTTGGGGTTTTTATTATCTTGCAGTTTCGTCAGACATCCCTAACTCCAGATTTCAAGTTGACCCCAGTTACTGTTGCAGCACTGAATCCGTTGTCTGCCACTCTTGCTCCATAGTTACGGATGTAAGATTGAATCTAGATTCAGGAAATATCTGAACAGACAACCAGTAACAGTCTTTGAGAGTGGTGTTTTCCCTCCTGCCCAGCCATATTTAAACTTTCTATTTTCTTCAGCTTACGTCGAAGTGCTTCAAATTGCAGTGATACACCTGTGAGCACAGATCCATCCTGCCACATGCTGAGCATTCTGGACTCAGTCAGTCAAAGCTGATTCATGCTGAGCTGAATTATAAAGGGCTCTGAAATGCCTCTTTAAAATGCTGCTGGGATTTGGCTAGAAACATTAATGTTCCAAGGGATGTAATTTTGTGTGAGTTGTTGGGTTGGGCTACACATGCATATGAGCTTACAGTTGTTTATTCCTTTACCATGAGAAGATGCTGTGTCTCTCTAATTATTTTATTGGCTATTCAGTTGTTATTTTTGAAAGACTTTTATCATACTTTTCTGCAGTAGATCTCTTAAGTGCTAGCCAAATTAAAAATTCTAGACTTAGCATTCTTTGGGTTTTCTTTGACAGGTAAGTGCACCAAGGATGGATATGACACTGGCTGAACTTCAGGAAATGGCATCACGCCAACAGCAACAAATTGAGGCTCAACAACAAATGTTGGCTAACAAGGTGAGTTTGGAATTAGATTGTTTACAGCTAGAAGCAAAGGTAGTAAGAGTCATATGAAGTGGAGGAGGAATTGGGGTTTTTTCACCCCTTCTAAACAGAGGGCTCCTTTTCTTTAGCTGCCTGTTTTTAAATTTGAAAGTCAATGTATGCAAATATCCAGTTGTAAAACATATAAATAATGTCAGTGATAGAAGTGACCTTTTAGCTTACTAAAAGGATAGAGCACATAACATTAATATGTTGTCATTCATCCTGGTGGCTCTGTCAGCTCTATTTGTGCTCCACGTGTTGACCAGAAATTCACCAGTTTGATCACTGAACAATGCTTTTGTCTCTGCTGTCCTGTCATGCTATCTTGCCTTCTCCTGATAAGAGTTCAGTGTGCCTGGTTTTCTGAGGCAGCTGGCTGGAAGAGATGTCTTGTATGTGATAAAAGTAACCTAGGACTGTGATTTATGAAATGCTTGCAGAACAAAAACAGAAAAGCTAATGGAAGCACACAGGGTGCTTCTGAATTGTGTAGGGGAAAAACCACTCTGAATCCATCTGCAGAATGGTGGCACAGAGCTCATGTTTTGCTTGAGTGTTCTTGGTAGACATTACTCTTGAAAATGTAACAGAAAATGCTGCTTTTGGCAGAGAATTTTTAAATGTGAGCCTGTCCTGAAGAGGGCTCATCTGTCTGGGTGGGTGGTCCCATGCATTTTAGAACATTCTTTGCTGGGGAAGAAGGCTGCTCTGAGGATCTGCTCTCAGTACTTTTCCTGTGTCACACACCCTATCTCCCTCTGCCTTTGAGATCAGCTGTGTGTGTCTGTATGTTTAGTACCTTGTCCAGTTCCCTTGGCCCTCAATAATTGTGTCTCAGGAAAATGCTTGAAGCCATGGCTTTCTAGTAGTTCTGCAGCACCTGCTAAGTGGTATTATGGCCTGTCAGAATAGCCAATAAAACTTTTTCTGCTTCATGGTAAGAACAGGTGCAGCTATGATGCAGGAAATTGGTCAGTCAACCAGGTGATGAGAGGTTTCATCTGAAATGGAGCAGCACAGTTAATACCCATACTGCCTTGTTTCATTGGCCAAAGAATGTTGCCCTCTTCTCAGTTCAAGTTGACATGTGTTCATATGTGAAAAGCCTAAACTTTTACAGCTTGTGCTTCACTCACAGGTGATGGCAATACACCCTGGTCTTATAAATAACACTGTAGTCACAAGAAACAGGAAGGCTATTTTTACTGTAAATGGAGTTGTACAAGATTAAAAAAAATAAAAATAGGAGTTGGAGTCTGGATAGCTACCCATTGGGTAGGTGTCTGCTGCCTGTGGTTTGAAGAAGAGTAGCTCTGTGGGTGTCCACTGGTAGGGTTTTTCATTTCAGTGCCTCCCTGGAACAAACCTAGGTGCCTCTTCAGAGTGACTTTCCATTGCCTTTTTCCTGCCTTCTGAAATCAGATGCAATATTAAAAATAGATTGTGAGGGAGGAAAAATACACTTTCTTTTTAGACACAAGCTGTAATTTTTTTTTTGTGGCATTTTTCTGCGTGGGAGTGACTCTAAAGTAGTGCATACACTGAGGGTGCTGCCTGGTCCTGGTTTTCTCCAGAAGGCAAGCTCGCTTTTTTGCTCTGCCTTTTCTATTCCAAGTGCACAAGAATCCCTGTTTTATAAATGTGACTGGTGATTTTTTTTTTCCTCATGAGTTTAGTTGGAGGAAGTGTGGAGTTCTATTGTTAATAAGCAGTGGTAGTCTTTGATTTTAGTGAATGCTTGGGAAGCTCTTACTAGTTCTGCTCCCCTGGAGCAACCTGTCGTCTCCAGAGCTGGAAGCCATGTATAATGGCCAATGTTTTAGAGGAATTCTTTGTAGATGATCCAGTGGTCTCATGATTTCTTCTAGGTCTAAACTAGACATGTGTATGTAGAAACTGATAACACATTATTTTACTCTCTTAGAAGGCAAAAGGATGCTCTCCACTAAGGTGATATCTGTTCTTTAAATGAGGGCCAGGTCACTGTAAAGGTTTTCCAGTGTCTTGAATTATCTGTGTGGTGATAGTGGTGATCATTATCATGAGACCAGTGTGTTTTCAGAGGTTTGGTGTGCAGCCATCCTCCATCTCAAGGAGGTTTTAGCAGAAGTAGTAAAAATACAAATAGTAATGGAAAGCACCAATGACTTATGGAATACCTTCTACGTAAAGAATGTCTCGTATTTTCCAGCATGACTTAGTTGTTTAAAATATGACATATGATAGAGATGTGTAAAGTACAAGCAGCATGGAGAAGGTGGAGAGGAAATAGCCCTTAGCTCTTGTAACTCAAGAGCCAAGTAGTGATTAGATCAAATTAGCAAATGCCTTGGAACATGAATGCTAAAATTTTTCTTAGACTTCAAAATCTTTGTCTTGACTGCAGGAACAGCGCCTGAAATTCCTGAAGCAGCAAGATCAGCGACAGCAACAGCAAGCTGCTGAACAGGAAAAACTGAAGCGGTTAAAGGAAATTGCTGAGAATCAAGAAGCCAAACTTAAGAAAGTGAGAGCATTGAAAGGTCATGTGGAGCAAAAAAGACTCAGCAATGGGAAATTAGGTGAGTTGCTGTGTGGGGAAGGTAGCCTGGGATTTTTCATGAAATGCAGTTCTTGGAAGTCAAAGATTTCTGGTGATTTCAGTGATTTGGAAGAGTTATTTAAAGCATTCCAGGAAATGTTAATCTTATCAATTTCACGTCTTTTATTTACCAAAAAACTCAAGACTGACATAGAACAAAACGTATTTTCTTACTGTATTTTAAAACATCCTGTAAGAGCACCCTGTATTTTTAGCCTAGCACGTCTGCTCTTTAATTACAGTCTAGTTTTTTTGCTTACTTGAATATCTTTGTGCACCACAGTAACTTTTTCCATCCTTGATGTCAATACCCTACACATTTAGTGTTGTTTTCTTGGCCTATAACAAAGCTTAGCCTGGTACCCAAGTTACCTTTTATGCAAGACGTAACTACTGGCCAAACTGGCTGCAAATTTTATTTTTAATTATGTGAACCTGACTAGGGTCTCACTTGCTATAGTACTGGTTGAGTGCTTGTAGTTCAGCATGTTGATACAACATGAGTCTGAAATAAATATTTGTTCTTCTGCCTGCCTTTTCATCCTCTCTGTTGTGCAGAACTTATTTGCAGCCTGACTCAACTGAAAACATGACTATGTTGTTTTAGTAGGAAGCATTTTGGTTGACAGATAAAGCAAAAGTGTTTTTCTGTCAGAGAATCCCTTTTCTGTTTAGGTTCTGTTGCACAAAATAAACATAAGTTTTAAGCTGTGGAAGAATAATAGAATAATACAAAATCCTGGAGAATGTGAATCTGTTTTCCTGTGCCATCCTCAGCAGGTCTGATTTTGGTACTTGCTTGAATTCTTACTGATTCCTTAAACTTCATTCTACAGTAGAACAGTTTCGGCAGTGGGAGCAGCTGATGACAGATGTTTGTAATAGACCCTAAAACGCTGTCTGAGTCTTTGTTTAATATGACAGCTTGGCTGTTTTGTCACTGAGTTCTTATGACCTAAATTCAGAGTTCTAAGTGTCATAAATATGCCTTGTGGTTTAGTGTCTTCCTGCTGAATTCAGCAGTCACTGAATTTAGGCTTCTCCAGATGAATTCAGTCTGGCATTGTGGTTTTGTTTGTTTCCATACTTCAGAAAGTTTAAAAAAAAAGGTTCTCTTTCCCTCCCTGTCAGTGCTCTAAGTAGCCCAAATTTCCATAACCATTGTAGTGAGTGTGCGTTTGCCAGAGCTCAGAGGAAGAGCTGGTGTGACCGGGCACTGGGTTTGGCTGAGCAGCCCTGCTCTGGAGGCCGGCAGGGCGCTCTGTCTCCTTAAGTGCTGCCTTGGAAGCAGCCCACGCTGGGCTGTTTCTCAGGGCAGCTATTGTGCTCTGCCCTTCCTTGCAGTGGAGGAGATTGAACAGATGAACAGCCTGTTCCAGCAAAAGCAGCGCGAGCTGGTGCTGGCAGTGTCAAAAGTAGAGGAGCTCACCAGGCAACTGGAGATGCTGAAGAATGGCCGGATTGATGGTTACCATGACAACCAGTCGGCTGTAGCTGAGCTTGACCGCCTCTACAAGGAGCTGCAGGTAAGGGGACGCCAGCCCGTGACCCTCAGCTCTTCTGGGCTAAAAGTTGGTTGGGTTGTTTCTTACCCTGTCGGAAAGAAATCCCATTGCTCCTGTTCCTGCCAGGGCTGTGTGACAGCTTACATGCTGAGGATGGAGGGTTGGTTGTGCTGGGTTCAAGGTAAAAGGTAAAGAGAGGAAGGAGCACACACTGTCTATACCTTTCCTTCCTGCAAAATTTGGAGACTAACCAAAGCTTTCTCTGGATCGCAAACATGACTTGACTTTTTAGAAGGCTTTTCTCTTTCCAACGGTTTCCTGTCCTCGATCCTGAAAGTGAATTTGTTTTTATTTTGGTTGTTTTTCCCTCCTCCCCCACTACTTTGTGAATTTATTCAGTTGAGGAACAAACTGAACCAGGAGCAGAATGCCAAGCTGCAGCAACAGAGGGAGTGTTTGAACAAGCGCAACTTGGAGGTGGCAGTCATGGATAAGCGTGTTAATGAGCTGCGCGAGAGGCTGTGGAAGAAAAAGGCAGCTCTGCAACAGAAAGAGAATGTGCCAGTAAGTGTGGGCTATTTAATAACTAAAACATTAATTCTGTGTCTTGTCTGTACAGCCTGAAGTAAAAACTTGCTTGGGGGGAAGGCTGTAGAGATGCTAGACTTGTTGCCTTCATCCATATGTAGTGGAAGTCTTGTATTATTGAAGTCTTTTTCATGGTACATTAGTGTTAACCTACTTACTCTACAGACAAGAGGTCTTGTGCTGTCGTGAATTTTTAGATTTTTTTGCTATTACTACCTCAGCTTTATAATTCTCAGAGCTTTTTCAAAAAAGCACTTTTGATATTAGCGTATCATTTGCTACTTGTTTTATCCTTTTTGACTTCTGTTTCAGACTCTATGAATGGATACTGCAGAATCAAATTCTTTAAATTTTCTTTTTTTTTTCTCCCAAGGTTTCTTCAGATGGGAATTCACCACAGCCAGTAGCTTCTGCTCCAAGTCGAGTGGCAGCAGTAGGTCCTTATATCCAGTCCTCTACTATGCCACGTATTGCTTCCAGACCTGAGCTTTTGGTGAAGCCAGCATTTTCAGATGGTACACAAGCTTTGCAGGTACCTGATGGGCCACTGAAAACACAAACATTGCCCAATATGAGAGCTGGGAACAGTTCACAAGCTAAAGCTCCTGCAGGTAATAGCTTACAATTAATATTTCTTGTCCAGACATGTTTTGTTTTCTTACCTAACAGCTCTGTTTTGATGTTTTGTTTTTTTTTTATAGCAAAGCGTTATTTGAGATGCCAGTCTTGCTACTTGCAATTTTTCCTGCACCAGGGAATATATTTTATAAGTACTGAGATTCTATGATTCAATGTTAAAAATTAAGTAAATCTATTAGTGAGCACTTTGAGTTCTTATACAGTGTGGACTATAGGAGGATTTTTCTATAAAGTAATTATTTATTTTAAAGTTCTCCCAAAAACTGTTCAACAGTGTGTTTGAATTTCTAGAGGCAATTTTAGTACAAACCTGGTGCCTGGATTTAAAAACTGGCAGTGCCAAGTTTTCTGGTTGTGCATTTTGGAAATGACCCATGTAAAGAATTAACCAACATGACAAATTTTACAAAAGAGGCAGTTGCTTGTAGCACAGGAATAGCAGTAAAGTTACGGACTTGCTGCTGAGCGAGGTTTGGCCTCTCCTGCTCGGAGAGTTAAGGGAGATTTGTTGGCTTCTCTCTGTGGCTTCCTCCTATGAGAGGCAACTCAGTTCAGTAAGAGAAGTCTAAAGACACTTTAAGAGAGTTGTAAATATCTCTTCTGTGCTATCCTGGGAGAAGACTCCCTTTTCTGCTGGGAGAGAAGAGAAACACTAATCTTCCCAAAAGCAAGAAATGGAGACTGAGCTTGTAGAATAGGTCTGTTTATTTTCTGTCTCCCTTCTTCCATCTCCAGTTCTGGCAGATACTAAAGTAACCATTGCACAAAAGCAGTTCCAAGTGTCTCTTGCTGTATTGGAAAATGGAGGATTTTTTTTTATTTGGTTGCTGATCCTAAAACTACTGGACTGGAATTTAAGCTCTAGACCACACAAAATTTGAATTTTTTTCTAGAGGAATGTGTGGCAAACTAAAACATAACTTATTTTTTAGCATTTGGACAGAAGGACTGCTTTCCTAGAGAGTGTTTTTGGTGCTTTGTCAGAATGAAACTTTCTGCTGCTGCTTATTGTTACTGCTTGAATTTAACATTACTTAGATTATTTGGAATTTAGTAGAGAGAATCTAGTGAAATACTTAATAGGATATTGCAAGCATTTTCTTAGTGGTTTTTGCAGATCTGGATGTCTACTCCAGTGAAGGTAAAGATCAGCTTTAATGCAGACCCTATATGCACATTAAACACACAGATGGATTTTCTCCTGTTTTGGATATCCCTGGCAGGATCTGTCTGTGTTTTAAAGCATCGTGTTTTTCTTTGCACAATATATCTCTTTTATACTTAACATTGTGTCACTTTTAACTTAGCACAGATACTCAAGGAAAGTTTCCTACTAATTGGAAATAAGCCAATCTAGAGAAGTTTCTTTTTTGAATGCTTTAAGTGGTGTGGATGTGTGCTCTGACAAAGTTTTGCTGCTGCTTTTGGTAGTTGTTCTTGAACTTCATTTCCATTCTCATTTTAAAACAAACGAGAATCTCTAATGATAGGTTTTATAGCAGTTAACCTCTGTGTGATACTTTTACATTAGCTAGACCTGACTCTTACAGAAAAAAAAATCTTATTTGTAATAAGTCAATTGAAAACTACTATTTTAGCTTAATCTCTTCTACTTATTCTCTACTAGGTTCTGTGGTCCCCAATGCAAAACCTTCCCCATCTGCCCCTGACTGGAGTAGTTCAAATACAGACAATCATATTAATCAAGGATCAGCCTTGACTTCAGGAAAAGGAATTGTGACTAGTGAAGGACAAGGTATGTTCTTGTGTGCTTGGCTAATCTTAAAATTTGGAGAATCTAGCTGATGATACCTCTCTTCTAAATGCTTCAGTAAATAATTGAGAATTCATTTTAAAGTACAAAAAAATAAAACAACATTGCTGTTGCTTTGCTATGGTGTTTCGGGGTTTTTAAGAAGAAAGAAACCAAACCCACAACTCATTTCAGGTGGTGAAGTAGATCCTAATTCCTTCTTACATGCCCCTGTTGAATTTGCATAATACAGCGTTTGACAGCCCCAGGGGCCCTTACTGCAGAGGTGGGATGGATGCAAAAGGCATCCCCTGCATACACTGTGGTAAATATTGCACAAATATTGTCACCCCTACAATTGTGCCATCCCTTTTGAAAGTTGTCTCCTCTCTCTTCAACAACAGCTGAAGGAGAAACTTTTTTACGAGACAAAGAGAAGAAGGTGCGTCCGTTCTCCATGTTTGACTCCGTGGAGCAGTCTGCTGGGCTGGGCACACTGAGGAAAAACCAGAGCAGCGAGGATCTCCTGCGGGAAGCACAGGTATGCAGGGAGCCTGGGCTGCTGCTTTCCATCTGCCAGGGCTTACCCACAGCTGTTCTAATGTGGCAGGCAGAAAGCTCTGAAAAGTACTGAGGTCAGCTTTTAAAAGACTGCTTCTGAGAAAAAGAGTCTCCTAGGCTTTTAATGGCAATTGGTAACTCTAAATCATTCTCTGCAGTCACTGTGGTGAGAATCTATGGCTGTGTTACTTGTAGGAGTGTGTATTTTTTCCCCCAAAGATACCAAGAGGTATTTACACGTTTGTTTGGGTTTTTTCAAAATCATCTGTGTACTTGTTTCACTCTTCAATGCAACAATGCCCTTCAGATGTTTGATAGCAGCAAAACTTCCCACCTAAATTTTGGCATGAGGGCACAGTTTGATCAGGTAGGGGTGAGCTAGCCTACAGCTAGGGATGACAAGTGCTTTGTTGGAGAGCAACCTATTGCAAACTGAGTGTCTGATATCTGTAGAGAAATTACCGTGCCTTGCCATTGCTCCTATTTTGAACCCAGCTGTTACAGAAAGAGTTAAAGAGAATAGGCTCTAAGTATTTACAAACATCAGCGATGACAAAATGTTTCAAGCATTTGCTTCTTGTTTCCAACGATGTTGCAAACCTTATTACAGCCTTAGTACACAAAAGATACTGTGTGATACTTTGAGGCTCTTCGGTCTTTTATAGCCCAACTCCTAAATCATGTTTTACTGTTTGACCTTAATGAAATTGTTTTGTCTTTCAGACAACCAATAAAAATGTAACAAAGGTGCCACCACCCGTCCCCACTAAACCGAAACAGATAAACTTGCCTTACTTCGGTCAAGCCAGTCACCTGCAACCTGCTGATACTAAGCTGGATGGAAACCTGCAGAAGCTGCCTTTGGCTGTTGCAACTATGGGAAATAAGCAAAAACCAGTGTCACAGCAGCCTTCTCAGCAGATACAGCAAAGAATTTCAGTACCTCCTGCAGGTTCTTCCTCTAGCCAGGATCAAATTCTTCCTTCCTCCAAACAGGAGAATCCCCCAGCAGCAGCTGTGAGACCTTTTACTCCTCAGCCATCCAAAGAGACTTCACTGCCACCATTTCGAAAGCCTCAGACTGTGGCTGCAAGTTCCATTTACAGCATGTACACCCAACAGCAGACTCCTGGCAAGAACTTCCAGCAGGCAGTGCAGAGTGCTTTGACAAGGGCGCAGACCAGAGGACCACACTTCCCAAGTGGTAAGCATGTGGCTCTTTCCCTCTCTTCTGTCTGATAAACCTCAGATAGATGTTCTTTCCACCTGCTCTGTGGGTATGAAGATGTTCTTGAGGGGAATTAAGTGGGTGAGGGCAGCTGTAAGAATCTTAGGTGGATCTTCCATAGTGTGTAAGAGTGTTAACAGGAAGTGCAGAATGTGTGTCTTGGTTTTGCAAGATAACTAATGGTAGATCTGCTTACCAGGTTAGTTCTGTTCAGTTTTTTGTGTTCTGCTTCTTTGCCCTACATAAAGAATACACAACCTGATTCATCTTTCTTTGCTGTTGTTTTCTTGTTGATCACGTATTCAAACTTGTTTCCCCCTACCCCTCTCTGAACTGCTCCACAGTGTATGGCAAGCCCGTGATGGCAGGAGCTGGGGTACAGAATCAGCTGCCGCAGACAGAGAACATCTACTCCAACCTCCAGGGCAAGCCAGGCAGTCCAGAGCCAGAGGTGGAAACGGCAGCCTCTGCTCATGAGAACCACGAAGCAGAGCGGATACCCCGTCCCCTGAGCCCCACCAAGCTGCTGCCTTTCTTATCCAACCCCTACCGCAACCAGAGCGACGCCGACCTGGAAGCGCTACGGAAAAAGCTGTCCAATGCCCCCAGACCGCTGAAGAAACGCAGCTCTATTACGGAGCCAGAGGGGCCCAATGGCCCCAACATTCAGAAGCTGTTGTATCAGAGGACCACTCTGGCTGCAATGGAGACTATCTCCGCTCCATCGCATGCCTCCAAACAGACGGCATCAGCTGCCGCTCCCGAAAGCCCAGTGGAAATCCCAAATCCTTATCTAAACACAGAATCAGAAAAAGAGACAGCTGCTTCCATGCCAGAACCAGCTATTGCTGAGGAGACAGAAAGCACAGCAGCAGAGCAGAGCGAAGCTGCTCTTCCCCCCATACCTTTGGACACTGTACCTGAAGCTGTATCAGACAGCGATGAACTCACGCAGCCCAAACCGGAAGAACCAAACCTAGAAGCTCCCCTGCCACTGGAAGTGTACATGGAAGAATATCCTCCATACCCACCACCTCCCTATCCATCAGGGGAGCCAGAGAGTTTGGGAGAGGACTCATTCAATATGAGGCCCCCTGAAGTTACTGGACAGTTTTCCTTACCTCCTGTAAGTATGAGCTTACAACTGGGGTGTGCTGTCAATAAATCATCTCAAGTGCTGCCATAAACCCTGTGCATTGTGTTGTAGAGTTCAGGCAGATGTGGGAGAACAGTCACACAGTCGAGAAGTCTCTTTGTGGGTATCTGTTCTGTTTGTGTGATGCTCTTATCTCCAGACTGCATAACAGTAATGAAAAGTCTCTCTTGTCCCTAGAATTAATGACATAATGAAAAGTTTCAAGTGAAATACACAAATAGTAAAACTACAGCGCTGTAAAGAACGTTCCTTATTGAAATCTGCCTACACGCAGATTTTACTTCCTTTTTAAAAAAAATTAAAGCTGATTTTTTTTTTCCTTGAGATACAGATTTCACAAGCATTTCCCACTGTTGCTAATATGAGCTGGGGACTAATTTTCTTAATCCTGGATTGCATTTGTTTATCTGAAAGTGCCTTGCTTGAAAAATATGGAGGAATAGACTTCTTTAGTTTCTGCCTTAAAAACTCATTTGTAGACATCAGCTGTTTGTACTTCTACTAAATGTCTTACTGGATTTCTTTGACATCTGATTTAACATCAGTCTACTCTCAAATTGCATCAAAATGGAGTCTCTTGGGGCTGGGAGGAGGCAGCACTTTTACTATTTTATTTTGCAAGTTTGTATCTATGGTATGTTGTTATCTCCCTGCTGTAGAACAAAAATGCTTAATGGTTTTGGTTTCTCAAAGACTTTGTTTAAAAACCTATCAGGAGTGGGGTTTTGATAACAGTTTTGATAGCAGTGGTTTTTTCCTCTGTCACTTCAGTGCACAGGAGTTAAAAGATTTAAATGTGCTTTTTAACCTTGTAATTTGTGCATGGAGTAGATGTGTGTGTTCGTGCTTTAAAGATTTTGTTCTTGCTTCATTTTCCAAGGAAACTTGGATTTCCTGAATTGTGAGAACTTGTTTCTGCTTGGTTTTGAAATAATTCTGCAATGATGAGAAGAAACCAGCCCAACTTCTTGATTTCATATTCAAATCTGTGGGTTGTTCTGCCAGGCTCACTCTTGGAAAAGCCCCTACTTTTGATATTATGTACAAATCTACAGGCAGAAGGGTATTTCATGGGAATCTCTACTTACATGTCTTATCTCCATATGCCTGCTCTTGCAGAATATGAGTCAGTTCTATTCATCTTTGCCTGGACATCTGTCAGAAATTTACATACCCTCGTGAATAGTCTTATTGCTGCTGCCCAGGCAGCTGGGCGAGCGCTGAGCTAATGCGAGCGCGTTCCCTAAAGGAATGGGTACAAACCCAGCTATAGAAATACTCTGTTTCCAGTATCAATGGCAGCATCCAAACCAATTCTGCACTTGGTTCTATATTTTTCCAAAACCATTTTCCATCACTGTTTGCTCCTGCTAACCTCTGCTATACCTACAAAAATGTTAGGGACTTTGCATCAGCACTTAAAGTAGTGTACTTTGTGGAGTGTGCTGCTTGGTTTGTCTAACAGCTATGAGAGTTAATGGTAAAATTGTCCAGACAACTAGAAAAAGTTGCATCTTTTCCTGATCTTTGATAGTTTTGCTACTTTGTTGATGTTTGATCCAGGTAACTTCTGTATGAGAGTTGAATAATGACCTTGTCCAGAGATAAAGGCAGAGATCTTTCATAACATGCTTAACCTAATATATTCATAATGTGTTTGGGGATTGGTAAAAAATACTATAAATTTCCTATTCAGCACTTTTCTAGTTGATAATTTCTGCTTTCATTCCCAAATAAGCAGTTTTGCATTCATGTTCTTCCCAGGAAAAAAGTGCCTGTAACTTGTGTTACCTTTTCACAGGGGAAGAGGACGAACTTGCGTAAGACTGGCTCTGAAAGGATTGGGCATGGAATGAGAGTGAAATTCAATCCCTTGGCATTGCTTCTGGATTCATCTTTGGAGGGGGAGTTTGACCTTGTGCAGAGAATAATTTATGAGGTACAAATGCTAATTTGTAAGACAAGGAATTTCAATCCTGGTTGAAACCGAAAAGTCGTAGCATTTCTGGAGCAGTGCAGAACCTCGATCTGTTTTTGAGGAGATAAATCCTAACAGATTCTAGGTGATCATACTTTTGAAGGCTGATTTTAAGTGTGGTAAATCCACAGTCAGTTTTTAGCATCAATACTATAAATTTTCAGGCCCATTTTTCTCATTTTTTATGTAGTGTTTCATTCCCTGTCTGGCATGTTATCAGATAATATGATGGGCAAAATCCAAGTGAACTTTGCTCACAGTTAAATAGACATATATCGAAAATTTGTTAGAAGTGCTTTTAGTAAGTCATCAAGATCCTGTTTCTCTGAAGCACACTGTTAAAGGAAGACTACAAGCTTAAATATGAGTCTTGATGCAAAATCAGTAGTGGTTGTAGTCTTCTTGCTCAAGTCCTTCCTCGAAATACATCACAAATTAATATTTCAGAATAAGACAACTGATTTTTGTATGAGAAGAGGTGTTTATTCCAGAGTGTTTCACCTGGTTGTGATTGGTTCCTTTCTGGCTGGCCAGGTGGAAGATCCTAGCATGCCCAATGATGAAGGAATTACTGCTCTGCACAATGCTGTGTGTGCCGGGCACACGGAAATCGTGAAGTTCCTGGTGCAGTTTGGGGTGAACGTGAATGCTGCAGACAGCGATGGATGGTAAGGCTGCCATTAAAGTGGCTCCTTATGGATGCTCTCCACAAGAGTCAGGACTTGGGAGCTGCTGCTGCTGGTCCCTCAGAGTGTCCCTTGCTTTGCTCCTGTGGAGCTGGCAATGAGTTTTCTTTCCAAAGCAGAGCAACAGCAGTTCTCTGTGGGGCACCATATGGGACTGAGCAGATGGGAAAATAGGGGCATTATAGCAATATTCCCTGTATGAAAAAACCATTGTAGGGATGGACACAGTCATCAGGAAATTGCCATGTTTCTTTGAGATGATTGAGGACAGCTTATAATGAGCCTTTTGCTGAAATTCCCAATATCATCTGTGAGATAACCTATAACTTACCTGTGCTCTGGGCAGTATCTAGCCTTGCAAACTCTCTTGAGTTCTTTGTGCAATTATCAGCCAACTTGAAACCAAAACAAAGTGGAAAACCACACCCTTTAAACAAGGCTTGCAGGTGATGTTGTGTTACAAATCCTTTTTACAAATAACTAGGGAGATGATTTATGGAATGCTGGCGCAGGAGGTAGTGATTTTACTGTTATTTCTGCCTATAACAGAAGTACCTGAGGCCTAAAACTGAATAAAGATGCTTGTGATAACCTGAGGGGTTATCGCAATTACGTGCACTTGTCACAAAGTCAAAACTTGAAGTAATTATCTAGATTATAAGAGGCGTGATGTCAGAAAGATTTCTGAGAGCTGATTTAAAATTGATTAATTGATTAATTTTTAGTGCCTTAATTTAGTGCCTGCATGAATGTTCCTAAAATGTTACTAGATTATAGAAAGGTAGAATAACTGGGGATCTGTGTGGAAACTTAGCTTTAGGGCTTAAGCAGCTCTCAGTAGCTCCTGTTAGCTGTGAAAAGCGATTGCTCTTGGCATGCTGGGTTAAGGGCTGTGCTGGGGAGGGCTCAGCAGGGCAGGGCTGATTGCCTGAGCTCCTGCAGGCACCGACACTGTCTGCTCCCAGGGCTCTGAGCGCTCTGTGAGCCATGGGAGTGAAGTGCCATCCTTCTGTCCCTGCCTTGCAGGACCCCTCTGCACTGTGCAGCATCCTGCAATAACGTGCAGGTGTGCAAGTTCCTGGTGGAGTCGGGGGCAGCTGTCTTTGCCATGACCTACAGTGACATGCAGACGGCTGCGGACAAGTGCGAGGAGATGGAGGAAGGCTACACACAGTGCTCCCAGTTCTTGTATGGTGAGTGTCACCCCCGGGTCCTGGAGCATGCCAGGGGCTCCCCTGCCACCTCTCACTTCATTTGTGCGTGAGGAGGGCTAAGTTGCACACTCAGGTTAGGTGCCTGTGCCACAGGTTCCTCTTGGAAAGAGAGAGGCTTTGGCCAGCTTCCTGTCACAGAATGAGTTCCATCGAGATTAACTTCCTAATATTCACCCTGTGGAGGAGGTCTGAGTTACAAAAGGTTTCCCTACACTAAAAGCTTTGAGTTAAGTGTGTGCATTGACAGATACACCAATTAGGTGACTCTTGCCACATAAGAACAACTTGTACATGAAAACAAAAGTGGTATGGATATGTCAGTAGGCAGTTCATAGCTGTTACCTGGGGTCTTGAAATGAGGAGTATTTCCTAATGTGCACCTTAGAACCAGAAGAGGTATTGTCAAGTTCCTGCCTTGATGGATGTTAGTAAGCACTGAATTTGACTTTACCTTCCTGAGTTTCTTCTTCACTTGCATTTAAAGGGAAATCCCATATTAAATTGAGATTTTATTCAAATAGTAAGGCTACAGAGATACTATCTTTGAATGGAGAAAACTAATTCCCCCTAGGGAGTGATGAGTATTTATCAATGAGGTTTTACATTACTTTACTGTATGTTTTGTGTGTAATGAGGTTTTAAATTACTTTTCTCTGTTTCGTATGTAGCTCATGTCCCCGTGGCAGGTACCAGCTGGTGTGTCATCTCTCTGCAAGAGGTTAGAGTAACAGCAATGTAACACAGCAGAAAAAGCTGTAAAACTGCCTTTCGGCTTTTGTGGCACAGGCAAGAGCTGAGTTTCTCTAAGCTGCTCAGCCAGGAGATTTCAAAACAGTCTGTCCAGCTGACCTCACTAAGCTTGAAAACTGTGTCTGTGGTGGCAAATACATAGTTTTCTCTATAAAGGGAGGAAGCTTTTTTAACTGGCATCAAAATTTGTAGGCTAAGCAAAATTCCATTTGGTTTTGTAACCAGACTCTGAGGGAGGTCATCAACACCAAATACCCAAGGAAGATTGTAGGACTATATAAAAAATACTTGTCTAATATTTTAAAGTGGTTTTAACTCAGATATTAATTAAGAGATGGTATATTTGTATTGAACAGCTCTTGAGGGATTTTTTTCAAGAATTTGTCTAATTCTTAAATTCAGGTGAGCTGCCCATGAGATCTTGTGAAAAGGAGGTCCATGGTCTCATTATATACAGCATAAACAAATACATTCTTTTTGTTTGTGAGGCTTTTTTATGGCCTGCCATCTGGTGATTTCACTTGATACTCTGTTTTTTGTTGAGTTTGGGATCCTTTTATGTTATGAGATACTTCTTGATGGGTCCTGAAAGGACTGTCAGGCTTTGGCCTATTGCCACTTTTTCCAGATTGAAACCACTGAAACTATCTCTGGATGTGTTGACTGTTCAACTATCAAAGTTCCATATTGTTCCTCAGAAATTAATCCTATTGCTAAGACTGGTTCCAGTTCCCAGTATTTACTGTAAGAAATTATTATATATATATGTAATGCCAAACCTCTAATTACACCAAATGCAAAGCAAGGGAAGAGTTTCTCTGAGCAGAGCTTATAATGCACTACAAGTAATTTAATGTTATGTGCTGGGCTGGTGTGCAGAAGTAAAGAACTTGATTTGAGCAGATGCTTCCTTTAGCAGATGTAGGTGGTAAATAGGTATGTGATGAAAAGGGAAAGGAGAAGTTTTGTGATACAGTGTGCAGTCTTCTCTCTGCTCCTGAAAATATCAAAACCAACCAAAAAAAAGCCCCAGTAGAATTCAGTATTTTAAAATAGTTTGTACACCAGTTGATTTTCTCTTAGGTAATTAAGGTACATTTTCCAGTTTTCTGCTTAGAGGCTGAGGAATGTGTACAGAAGGAAGAGTATCATCTCTGGCTACAGCTGTAAAATGAGCAAGTTCTGAATAACCCTGCAGGGCATATGTGTGTACTCCGAAACACCTTGGTCCAGAAATAATTCAACAGAATTGTATTTCTCAAGGTAGTGTTTAAAACAAGAGGAAAAAAATAAAAATAGTATTAGATATTAAAAACTGCTGAGATAACCAAAAGCAGCTGTAGAGTAGCAGGCAAATCTCTCAGGTACAGGTCTGAGATGCAACTTGCCTTAAAGTTCAGAAATAAAATGACCCAGGTGGCAAATGACACCACAAGCATTAAAAAGACAGTGATCAACCCAAGCAGGTATTGCTGTCTCCCTGTGACAGAGATTACTATTACACTAAGAGTACAGAAAGTGTTTCTTGCTCATCACTTGGGTCTAGAAAGCGTGAACACAAAAATACCACCTTTTATCAATCGGTGCTGCTCTCCCCATTTGCCTTGTATTTTTTGAGCATGTTTAAGGAAGGAATCTGTCTGCTGTAAGTAACTTCACAAAGCTGTTTCTTCCAGGGCCAACTCTTGAGTAGGCAGTAAGATGCCCAGGAGTTTTCCTGCTTAGGAAGTAGGTAGGAATTTTGCAGGGTTTTTTTTCCTGGACTGTCTTCCAGTAATAACAAAGGAGTCTTCCTTCCTGTTGTCCTTTTTATTTATATATTACCTTTTCAGTAGAGCTGCTCTGTGTTATCAATGTTGCAGGAGTGCAGGAGAAGATGGGGATCATGAACAAAGGAGTGATTTATGGACTGTGGGATTATGAGGCTCAGAACGATGACGAGCTGTCCATGAAGGAAGGAGACTGCATGACAATCCTGCGCCGGGAGGATGAGGAGGAGATCGAGTGGTGGTGGGCACGGCTGAACGACAAGGAAGGCTACGTGCCCCGAAACCTGCTAGGGGTGAGTCCTGGCTACTTCCAGAGCCAAAAGAACCCCACCCCAGGATGTGGAGTGTACACAGCATTGTATTCTCATTGCTTCTCTTGCATCGAGGTGCAGCTTTAGGAGTCAAGAGGAAGGAGTTGACACTCACCATCTTTATTTACGGAGTTGAATACCTTGGCAGAGTGGGTTAACACCCTCTGTTTAAGGTACTTAACACAGATTAATGGGTGCACAAAAGAGCAATATGTATCACCACCCTGCTGTACACAGCAGGCCCTAATACCAACCTTGGCCCATCTTCTTGGAGGAAAAAAAAACCTTTTATCCAAACATGATGTGTGAATAAGACTTTCTCGAGCATGTTCTCAGGCACATGGGGTGATTTTGGGGCTGTCCTGTGTAGGGCTGGGAGTTGGACTCCGTGGTTCCTTGGGGGGTCCCTTCCAGCTCAGGATATTCTATGATTGTTTGAGAACAAAACTAGTTTTCCCTGTTTCAAAAATGTGATGTACTGGCACAAAGGGCCTTCAGAACTGAAACTTGCATTGAGTGAGTCATGAGTCCTTCCCTGTGTACACGGGGCACCTTTTGATGCAAGGAGATAAACACTGCAAAAATCTAGGGTTTTTTCCTAGTGTTGGAAGACAGATTACATTGCTCAGTAAAAGCAGATCTTTGTTTTCTATGCTTTTTAAGTAACATTCAACCATATGTCCAAGGTCTTACATGAATGGCCTTTCCTCTCACCACCTTTTGTATTGCCTTTTATTAAAAACAACTGTGTACAAATAAGATACTTTCAATTATGACCCTGTATTTCTCCTCATAGCTGAGTTGCTAGAAAACTATGGCAGATGGACACATATATAAAAATTCCATTAAGCTTTTTTCTACAGTTGTAGCTGCCCTGGTGCTGGAGATAAGAGGTTCTCCAAGATTAACCACTGTGAATTTTAGCTGATTGATGTATGATGCTTGAAAGAGGCTGAACCTCCTTCCTCTTGCAGATAATCCTTACTCTTAAACTGGTTGGATTTTGTAGAGCTACTCTATCTAATGCAAAATCAGTTTTCATGTCTGTATCATTTCCAGGTCAGGCCCACACCCCACATACTGTAAAATCCTCCCTAACATAGTACCCATGCTCAGTTTTTTTCCTCTCCAAAGTAAACATTTCTAAATTGAAAGCAGCCATCAGCCCCACACAGTAAGGTTAAAATGGCAGCTTTTTGATTTTTGCCTGCCCTGGGTAAATTGTGCATGTAGTGCTTGTTCATAAGCTTGGGCTTTGAGCCTGAGCACAGGTGGGTAAGAACATAAGGAACATCTGTGCTTGTAGAAAAAAAGGCACAAGGCAGCACAGCTTAAACTGGGGTTCAAAACTTACCCTTGTAAGCACAACACAATCCCAACAGAATTTTTGGGGGAAATTACACAGTATTTATTAACTGTGACACTCCTGTGTCTGTTCAGTTGTTCTAGTGCTGCCACTGAAATATCCTGTGCTGATTCTCCAAAGCAATTAGTGGCCTCTTAATATAGCAGCTGAATTCCAGTCTGTGATGTTCACCAAAGAGGAAAACACTTGGTAGATTAATATATTGTTATTTTGTCATAGTTGCTTTATCCTATTGCAGGCAGGTGTACTGAATAAAAACAAGGATTAAATTATCTGTATCAGTGCTCTACCCTTCTCAGTGACTCCCTAGCTCCCTAAGCTAATAAGATCACACTGTCAAAGGGAGTCTTTGGAACACTGTCAGGTGTTATGATACTGCAACTGACTGACTTCATCTCTAAGAGTGGTGAAATCACAGCAGGCTGAGACAGAGCTTGTAGTGAAGTTGTTGGCCTTGTCTTAGTCACTGAGAAAAGAAGAAAGGCAGAGTCTGGTTGAAGAGAGAAGGGAGCAGCTTTAAGGAAGCTTTAGATGGGAAAAGCGGTGATGTAGACAGGCATTGCCATTTAGAGCACGGAGGATTCATCTCTCCTAACTGTATGAAGTGTATCCTCCTATTTTCATATGCCAGTGGCCTTGCTTTTCAGAACAGCAGCTGTTCCCTAAGCCCTTCCAAGTGAGAGCCAACAGCTTCCCAAGCATCTTGTCCCTGCTGTGTGCTGTCCCAAGCTGTGCCAGTTGTCCCCTGCACCCCTGTGTGTGTGGCCAGGATGTGTGAGCAGCACACGGCCCAGAGGCCACAGGCTGGCAGGGACCCATTTCCTGCTGGGCAGGTCATTCATGGAACTGGCTGCCCACCCTCCCCTTCGTGGTCCTTCTGCAGACAGATGTTTCCAGCTTGCCCAAAGCTACACTGCCATAAAAGCTGATCGGTGAGGGAAAGCAAACCAGACTTTAATACCTCTCTGGTTTCATTTATAAAACAGGGAAACAATCCCGTAGTTCACTGAACACAAAGTCTCTTGACTTACAAAGCCATGTGCTTTTCCTGGCCCACCCCTCTGGGTAGAGCTGAAAGTACTCAATGATGTGCTGTTCAATACCTTCCTTTTGTATTGACATGGTTGGTATTTTTTAAGCTTGCCTAAGACTGCTAAATTCATATTTGTCAGTGCCCTGGGTGTTTTTTATAACCATGCTTTTGCTATTATGGATTACATTAGAATTGTAGCACCAAAGTGGGGGGAGGGGGGTGTTTTTCTTTTAAAAAAAGTGACCTTTTAAAGTACTAAAATTTTAAAGCTCATTTCTGTTTTACCCTCAGCTGTATCCAAGGATTAAACCTAGACAAAGAAGCTTGGCATGAAATAGTACAGAAGCCAGATTCTTGAAGTACTAATCATGGATCACTTACAGAAGAAAAGTCCGTTTTTGTGTTGGTTCCAGTATCATGAGACTTATTTCAATGACAATGTGATTTGAAAGCTATGAAAAATGTGCTTTGAAAACAAATGAAGGATTGATGCATTAGCAAATGGATGAGGGCATTGTACAAGATGAAATAATGCTTACAAGCAAATGAAATTCTGCTGCCTTGGGTCAAATCAAGCCATTATGTTCAAGTACCCACCCAGATTTCTTCAAACATGGCAGAAGAGAGTTTCACTTTTTTTCCTGCATTAAATACAAGGACCTTTTGAATTTGCCATTGAAGGAATCGCCGTGAAACAGACAACTTGGCTTTGTCCAAATTTATCCTGAGGCTTTTTCCAGATGGGAGAAATTGAAGTATGTGCACAGCACCCAACTGCTTGTTGCTGGAAGCAGAATGTTTTTCAAAAGAAGCTAAAAAAACTGAAGTGCATCTGAAGAGTGAGAACCACGTGACTGGTCCATTAAGCAATAACTTTTAAAAAAGCTGTAGCGTCTTAGAAATTCTATGTATTCAAAATATCATGTGCTGTAACAGAAATGTAGTTTTAGATTCCTCTTTTTACAAACAGCCTCATGTATTTATTGTATTTTGTACTTTGAAGACTAAGTGTAGAAACTTTCTGTAGTCCTTGACAACTTACTTGTTTTTACTCCATTTGTTTACTCCACCATTAAACTTTTGTCTTCTCTTAAGCTTTAACTCTGGGTATTTTAATAGTGATTTTTATTAGTAGAAATGTTACCAGTAAGAGACACTGCTCTTTTATATTACACTAACTTTCGGCTACTTTATGTATTGAACTGAACCCCTCCTCCCCCATCCATTCAAGGTAGCTTTTCTGCATTTAAAATTGAGCTGAATCTGTTGCAGATTGTTAACCTTAAAAACTAAGGGATATAGTTAAGAAAAAAAACCAACTTGGTGCAAGTATTTTCCAAATAAAGCCTTTCCTATAGATCTATCCTTTCTATCTCTCTATTTGGCAATAATTTGATACTGAGCAGTATTTAACAGAGGAGCAAATAATTCCTTTAGGGTATTTAGAAAGTGCCTCACCCTGCAGGCTCATGTTTTCCTACCAGGTAAGTCCTACTGCTTTCTGAAAAGGTGCCCATAAGGAAGAAATAGTTTGCTTCTTTTCAGCAGAAATAAGAGTCTGGCAATCTTTATTTCCACTCCTATTTATTTAAATACTTTCTTGTATTTCAAAGGAAGATAAATAAGATAGAAGAACTCAAGGTTCCACCTGAAAGCATGGCCTTTCTCTTGGAAGAATCTTGTTGCCAACAGCCTCCTGCTCCAGGCACGTTAGTGCTCACTTTGGTCAAAGCTGTACTTGCTGCTCAAGTTCTTTAAAGAATATTTAACTAGAATAGTGCTGAGGCTTGACACAAAGCATACAAGGAACTCCTATCTCTGAGTACAGGTGTTTAGATATGCAATACTATCTCTCTCCTAATTGCAGATACGCAGGATGTTGTTCAAAAAGCACTTTTAAAAACCAGACTGTCAAGCTATAATGAGCTTCTCTTCCTGAAGCCCTGTAAAACGCCTTAAATTCAAAGATACTAGCAGAGCAGTATTTTCAAAACTTGCACTGAGGATTGATACTAAATTAAAGCCTTTGTCCAGAGGCTATATGATAGTAGGCACAGACTGTCAGCCCCATAAAAATGAGGTTGGAGGTTCTTCTGTGGAAGTAGAATGCTTTTCTTCTCGCGATTGCGTGCAAAATCTGCTTGCTATGTGTAAGTTAAGGCACATTCATATTTGGCTATTACTTGTATGTAGCTTATCTTCTAATTATGCTCTTGTTGAGGTCTCAAGCTGATGCCAGTGGCTCAAATGACAGTAAAGCACAGCCACTGTAATGAGAGAGAGAGGAAAACAAGGTTAAATTTAGTAAAAAGACCTGTACAAGCATGCAGAGTCACATTTCTAGCATACAGTCAGCCTGTTGTTACAGAAGTAATTTTAGGATCTTTCCTGAGCAATTTAAATTTATATCTCATTTACATCTGAGTTTTGGGATTCTTAAGTTCAGAAGTAAGTTACGTTCGGGTAATAAGTAAGGCAAACAAATGTAAGAGGGTACTTTTCTCCAAACTTTTTCTCTGGGGCAGAAAGAAGCAGACATGAGCAAGACCATCAGTCTTGCCTACACAACTGCACGTGCATTTTGCTCTGTTGATGGAAAAAGCAGGGAAGAAGCCAAAATTACTGCCAGCAAAGGGATAAAGCGCTTCCAGTGTAAGTAATGTTTTCTCTTAAGAGAGTATGTTGTAATGTAGGTACATTTTAAAAGGTAACCTTTCTAAGGCTGGTTATAAATACACAAGGTAGATAAATCCAGCACAAATGTGAGTACTTACAACCAGCCATCCTCAGTCAGAATGGAACAGGGGCAGACTCTCCATTCCCCCCGCCATCATTCCCCCCAAAATGAAAACAAATGTTTTAGAGCTAAATGAACTTACATTAACAAGGTTCAATTCTATTGTTCCACTTTTCTCAGTATCCAGTTTTCTAAACATTTCTGTGGTGGGAGAGAGATGACAGACAAGGGTAAATACAGGGACTAATTTGAAAGTATTCGCTTTCCTTGTGCTTCAGGATCAATAAGGAATTTAGTCCCAGAATCTAAAATTTGACAATGGCTTACACTCCAAATTAGAAAGGGCCAGTCTAAAGTCATTGTGCAGGAGCAAGACTGAACGTTTTAAATTGTTGTCAAGTAATTTTTAATCAACATGGAGTTGTTTGCAGGGCAGACTGACTGTGGTTCAGCAGCCTGGCCTAAAAGACTGATTCCCAGATCTAGGAGAAGCCAGATTAATATCTCAGGTTTGAACTTGTCTGAATACTTTATCCTGGGCTTCTGGACAGTTCTGCCTGGACAGTTACCCTGCTGAAATCACAGGGCAGCAGAGCCTGTGTGGTCACTACGTGTGTACTCACTGAACAAGGTTTCGAGCCGAATCAAACACCGCACGAAGTTATCAAAGTCAATGATGAGATCCTCATCAGCAAAACGAGCCACGATGACCTGATGTAACTGGCAGTTCAGTTTGAACCCTGAAAATGCAATGCCAAGGATTTGACAGACACTATTTCCAAAGAGTAAACACAGGTACAAAATTAAATGCCTCGTCTTGCGTGGTGACAGGAGGGGAAGGCTCCAGAGTGCCCAAAATTCAGTAAGTTAAGATGAGACTGCATGGCTCTGAGCATCTCTCTACCCTGCTTGAAACTGATGGAATCCTCTAGAGAGACATATCAATATAAATACCTGCTCTTTCCAGTGCCCTCCTCATCTCGTACGAGTTCATGGTACCCGATCGATCCACATCAATTTCTCTGTAAATTTTCTGCAAAACACAAAAGCCAAAGTGAAACCTTGAGAGTAATTCAGAGCGTGGTTTGGCTTCTGGCAGAAGCGAACCATTTTGAAATGCAGTCTGCATGTTACTTAAAGCACTTGGCGACATTCGTCTGAAGGACTTGGTACTTACATCCATTTCTTCTAAAGGTGGACTTAAAAAGTAAGTTTTTTTAATGCAGTAGCCAGAGCAGATAAAGACAAAACCTGGGGGACTGCAGACACACAGTCCCTGCTCTGGGAAAGGTGACTGCACATTGTATGGCACAAATCAGTCTACAGCCACTTCTACGTGTGATTGTTCTCCCAAAGGGGTTGTGTCTTACCTGGTATTTCTGAATCTTTGTCCAGAGGGTGTGGAACTCCTTCAGTCCCAGTTTGCCACTCCCATCATTCTTCTCTGAGTTAAGGAAGTTTCTTCAGAGGGAAGAAAAAGGGGTTTCCCTCTGCTGGGTTTACTTGCATGGGTAGTTGTGACTTAAAAAAGAAATTGCAAACCAAAAAGGGATTCAAGTCCTCTCTGAAGGACTCATCCTCTGTCCAGGACTGTTGAATACACAATTGTTGTCCAAGATTTCTTTCTAAATCATTAAGATCATTAATTTAAATCACCAGTTCACAAGCTCTTTCTGCAGCCCTGCTGCAGGTTTCTGTCTTTCCACTGCAAGAATAAAACGAGCCAGGATGATGCCATTTCCTTCTGCAAAGTGGGTTCAACACCTGCAGTTACTGGAGCACAAGTCCTGGGTCTGGATTATAAACAGGAAAAGCCACAGCCAAGCCTGCTATTTGGAGACCTGCAGCTCTTGAGCAAACAGCTCCCAAAAGAACCTGATCATGCCACTGCTCCCAAAACCTGCCATGGAGTCCCTATGGACTGCTGTACTTTACACCAAATTATAGAAGAGTATCATCTTGTGTTGGTAATTTTCCCTTTTTCCAGCTCTGCAATTCAACTCCCACTGCACAGAGAAGCTGAACACAACTATTCTTAGACCTGATCCTTCATCCTACACTTTTGCCTGTATTCTTAGGAGTAAAAGCTCCTAAAACCCTGCGTACTCTCAGCTTTCCTGTATGGCGTGTCAAAACAAAACACTGCATTTGTTTCCCCCGTTTTCCATTTGCTAAGTCCCCATGGGTTTGTGATGCTCTTACCAACTCCAGCCAGATAACAGAGAGTTGAGACAACCCTACAGCCAAGGCCATCCTCACCATGCTGACAGCCAGGTGCCTTTTCCCAGCACAAACATCACTTTGTCCCCAGCTAAACCAGAACTCCCAACAGCTGGGAAGGCTTCCAAGCAGACTTTGTTTGACAATGGATTTTCCCATTGCCTGGAATAACACATGCATGAACAACAATAACAAGGGAGTGGCTTTTTCAGGGGAATCAGAGTTAAGCCAGCTTCTGCACCTCAGGAGCCATTAGTACACGAGGGTGGACCCACCAGGGAGCAAAGGCAGCTTGCCTGCTTCAGCACAGGCAGGAGAACATCATCTACGAAGAGCTTTAAAGGATACATCTAACAGGTCAACCATTATTTTGCACGTCTCAATACTAAAGCCATCAGATTTAATATCTTGGCCTGTAAAGAAAGGGCAAAAGACAGGATTATCACTGCATGCTGTACCACAGCACTTTCCTAGATAACTCATGAGCTCTCCAACCAGCCTTTATTTGCTTCCAACGGTGCCATCCTTTGAGCTGACAAAGGGGCTTTGGGCACAAGTGAGCTGGGATGTGTCCCCAAGCAAACAGCCTGAGCAGTCTGGTTTGTAGGCGTGCTACAGGAGCAGGAGACAGAGACAAAAGCTTTCCTGCTCTTACTGTCTGCCTGCAAAGTGGACTTCTGTGGACAATGTGGACTTCCAGCTTATGGAGGTCAGCAGGAGCTGGCTTCGTGAAAGGCTGAACATGAAGCTAAGCTTGGTAGCCAGCAACAGCCCATTGCTGATTGCTGGCTGCTGCACACAGACATACACAGTCCTGACCCTCTGATAAGATTTCACTTTGGAAATTAAAGAGACACTTATTTCTCCAAGCACTTGTTTCTTGAGCACTGTTTAATGGGAAGGAAAATAATGCAGAGCCAAGCTACAAATCTCATAACAGAAAAAGAAACCCAGAGTTTCAAAGTTTCTCCTCCTCCTTAGGGACACCCCAGACCATTGGCTGGGCTACTGCTTGAATCACTCCTGGGTGGTTCAATACTAAAAACAGCAGCAATACCTCTCTTGCTTACTATCAAAGATTATTCAAACCTATCCATCTTCCTGGCAGCCAATTCCCAGTGGCAGATGCTGGGATAAAAGGCACCCATCTGTACCCTGCCAAAGCACACATCCTGTGAAACACCTTCTGGGCTGGCACAGCCTCAGCGTTTCTGCAGCCCCCTGAAGCAGCCGAGAGAGCACACAGTCGTGGCCATATGGAGCACCAAGCAGCAGGTCTGGGGCAGAGCCCAGGATCTGACAGGTGGTGGTGCCCTCTGTGCCCCCGTGGCCATGGGGGAAACCTGCTGGTGGCCATCTGAAGCTGCTGTTGGAGGAAGGCACTTACGTTTCGCCAGGATTTTATTCAAGATGCTGCGCAGTTCGAAGGCGGAGATCTCTGCATCCTTTGGAAAAGAGGAAAACAAAGTTTCCACTGTGAGCTGCAGACACCATCTGCAGCCTCTGACTCCTTTGGGCAAGTTGGCCAATTTCAACCCCCCCACCTGGAGTTAAGTTCCCTTGAACGGAAGCAAGTGGGAAGCTCTGCCCACCTCCCATTCCCAGGGGCACCACCAATTCCCAGAGATTAGCATACCCAGCAGCAAGGTGTGCCCAAGGCAAGAGCAGCCTGGGGATAAGGCCCAGCCCAGCCATATGCTCTGCCCAGGCACAGAATCCGGGCCCTACAGGATAAAAGTCAAGCCCACAGTTCAAAAGGAGCAGAAATTGTTCACCAGGAGCGCTCACAAATCCGCTCTGGAAGCAGGTGGGTGACTGCACAGATTCTGGGATGCACAATCGTGCTCACACTTGAAAGCTGACTCTGCACAAGAACTAAACTTGTTCTCGGGGGAGGCACCTCTCTTACCTACTCACCCACAATGCCAGTAAGCTATTACCAAAAAAACACTCACATTTCCTGCTAGCTGCCCAAAAAGCTTTTTAAAGCTGGGTTCGATGTCATCTTCTCCGATTTCAGTCTAAAAGACAGAAACAGAGAATGTCAAAAGGGGAAAAGTTTCTGCCTGAGAAAGACTTAATGCATTTCCTTTCCCTTTATAAAAGAAGTCAAATGGCAAGGTTGAAGGTACAAAGTGGTTTTTACTATGATTTTATTCAGTTTTATTTTCAGGGGCACCTCAAAATACTGGGATTGTAAATGCTGGAAAAAACACCCACCACACGTGAGAAAGCTGCTTTAGTAGGCAAAGCACCCCCAGCTCCAGCAAGACCAAACATATGGTGAGCCACTAGTTACTCCTGGAAACAGCATTACATGCAGAAACAGCCCTGCTGCTGAAAGCTGCACCCCTGGATTCCTGGAGAGCAAAGGGAATTTCCTGTGGCTTCAGTTAACTCTTCAGAGTGTACCCCTGCCTAGGAAATCCAAATTCTAGATAAAGGAAAACACTTGTTTCCATTACATTCCTGATGATATTTCCATTTGCTTGACACCCAGCTATGGACATCGAAAGATCTTTTCCCATATTCACAAAGTGGGACAACATTTCTTAATAATGCCTATAGAAAACATCACCCTGCATGGGGAACAGGCACTCCAACCCCACTTACAACAAAATTATCTCAATTTAAAACATGTAATTTGAGGTACCTCATCAAAATTGCCTTCAATTTCATCATCTATCACCCTAGAAAGAGAAAGAACTCAATATTAAAATCAAAACAACTCATGTTTATGATGCTTTTCCTTCAAGCTTCAGTTAAAGAGTGTAGGCCTGATATTTCTGGGTCTGAGAGATTTTAGCCTGCTAGGCTGCTCACTTTTTCCCCAAGGGAGAAATTCTTAAGAAAGCTGCTTCTCGAAACAAATCCTGGCAAACAACTATCCTTTCTCAAAACAATCTTTCTCCAGGTGGTGTTTTGCTTTTCTAGTTCTCAAAACATTTTAGCTGTTTCTCTAGCTTAAGCAATGGGATTAGAAAGGTGTCGTTCCTATTCATGTTAAGTCTGTATCAGAACACCTTATAAAAAGATAGTAAGAATTAGACAATAAAGTTTATTTTCTATGCTCTTTGCCTTCTGAAATATTTGGAGTCTCTCATCTTTTCTTGTGTCCTACAACGACAAAAGAGAGAGTCTTTAAAATATGGAAATAACAAAGAGCATTCAAATAGTACTGGATTAATCAGCTATGGACACTGCATAGCACAGTGAAAGCTGTATTTTGCCAGCTATGGCAACAAGAGTTTGAAAAGACACTACAAATTCTGCAATGTCCTGCAGAGCCACAGACAGGATTTTGAGGCTCACATAACTCTTTGGGTCACTGCCTACTTAGCACAGGACCAGGTTCTTGGGTACAAATCAAACTTTGTCATTTCTTCTTTAAAACAGCAAAAAAGTGAGAGCCCTAAAGCAATTCTGCTGTGTCTCATGCTGTCCCCCAGGTGCTGAGGGAGCACCAGACCTACAGATGGTGCCCAAGCACTTCTAAGGGCCCATCAAAAGCTGAATGTGTCCTCGCACAACAAACATCCTGGGTTTCTCACTGCTGCAGGAGTATGCAGCAAAATATTACAGGAGAGAGGAAGATTATTGCTTGCTTTGAATCAGGGCAACTCAGTACAGAAGACCTCCACACCCCTTCCTCAGGCTTTAGCCCAGCTGCTCCTCAAGGTGTGACGTGTCTAAACCTTTTAATTTTAATGAAATAGTAATAGGGATAACAAAACCAATACAAATAACAACAATTATAGCAATAATCTCCCCCATGTGCCCACTGCTGCAACATGGTCACCAAAAGCTACCTACGTGGAGTTTGCATTTTTTTCAGAGAAGACTCTCAGGCAGAAGTCCCCGTTCTTGTTGGGTTCAAAGGTGGAGGGCAGGACGATGTATTCTCCTGCAGGGAGCTTGAACCGGTTCAGCACCTCCCGGAGGTTGATGAAGGTGTTGGATTTTTCCCGGGCTTTGTTGGTCAGGAAGAAGTTTTTGCTCAGATGAATATTTGTCTGGCCAGAAAACTTAGGAAAAGCAAAGAAAGGGGAAAAAAACCCACTGCAGTCTGCATGTGTTCACGTTTACAAATTAAAAACATCATAGATTTGTCTGTTAGCTATATCTGGGGAAAATAAAATAAAATAAAATGTCAGTTTGACAGAACTGAAAAAGAAGAGAAAGGGGGTGAGACTCCTGAGATGTGGCTGCAAATGTATTTTGCAGATCATTGCAATAAATCATTCAGGTCATGCTTTTGTTTTGCAGATGATGATGAGTGGCTGAAGACACTGGGCAAATTCTTCCACCAATCATTTTTCTTTAAACTGAGATGGCACATGAGCCATGTCCCTCTGGTCCCCAGGGCTGGTGTCACCTGCTCAGCTCTGCCTCTGAGGTCAGGCTGCCTTGGAGTAGAGCCTGCTCATGGAGGGCTCCAAGAATAAAACACAACAAAATAATAAAATAATATTTGGAGTGTAACATCTAGTGAAAGGTGTCCCTGCTCATGGCAGGCAGGGGGTTGGAACTGGGTGATCTTTAAGGTCCCTTCCTACCCAAACCATTCCATGATTCTGTGATCTTCCAGAATGAACTCTTTTTGCAGAGTCTTACAGGTGGGCCCTTTCAGCTCTAGAAGCCAACTTCAGGAATGTGACTCTTTCAGAAACCTCCTCCTTCCTGTCCTCCCAGATTTTTAAGAATGACGAAGGAATTTTAAAAACCTGTCATACCTGCTGCATAGTAGGAGATAAAATTCCACCTTTTGAGGGGAAAAGAGTAATGGGACTGTAGCTAGAATCATTTTTCTTATGTTCTTTTGAGGATTTTTTGGCCACTAGGGTCAGTGACAGAGCACTGCTAAGGCATTAAAAAGGTACATAAGAAATTTCATTAACCAGTAGCACCATTTCTTTTCCTGATGAAACCAGAAATACTTTATACTTTACATAAAAGCCACTGGTTTGGGCACAGCCTCAGGAGCCACAGGATGCCCCAGCTGCTTTGCACAGACCCTCACAGGGACAGCAAACCCAGTAATGGGGTAACTCAGGGGTTTTGCTCAGCTTCAGTCCTTCCTCTGAGGTGCAACAGCTCAGAGGCATCGCTGCATTGCCACCCCTCTGTGACCCCCAGGGTGTACTATTAGCTGGCTGCAGGTACAAATGGAGATAAACCAAAAGAGGTGGTGCTCAAGGAAATGAATATAAACACCTCCTTGCAATATTATTCATGAGTCAAACATGAACTCTGTGCAAACCTGGAAAAAGCAGCTGTGCTCTGGGGGAGCAAGTGTGGGGCTGGGCTGGGAGAAGAGCCACAGAAGAGCAGCTTTGGGGAGTTTCTGCAGCACTGAACGCTCTTATCCCAATCCGGGACACTCTGAAAATGCAATGCGGGCTCAAGGCCCCTTCCAGAATAAATGGCCTCTAACTGTAGACTCTGCAGTCATGTTGTCCTGCAAAGAAGTAGGATCCTCTGAACCTCTTCTTCCCAGCAGGCACTGAGCCCCAACTCCGCACCTTGACCACCAACCCGTCCCACATACCTCTGGGGGCACCTGCAAGGAGAAAAGGAGAGAGTTATCTGCTTGTTGAATGGCATCTCCATCTTCTTTTCACCATTACTTTGCAAGGACATCCACATTCTTGAAAAAAACCAAACCCAAACAACCAAAAGAAAAAAGGCTTGGCTGGAGGGGAAGGTGGCTGTTGAGCCCACATCACCCAAGGCCAAGAGCTGCCTCAGCTCCCAGCTCCACCCCTGAGGCAGGTGAGGCTCACCTGGGGAACCGTGGGCACAGCCACAGCCACAGCCAGGCTGGTTGTGGCTTCCTGCTGAATCTCCTCCCTGCAGCCCACTGTGATTTTTATTGTATAGCAACTTGTATTTGTATTGCTCCATTTCTCTACTGTTTCTCCCCATCTCCTCTTTCGCTCTCCTGCCCCTCTGACCTCTCTATCATCAGGAAAGGAGACAGGGGCTAAGCAAGACAATACTGCAGCTTCCTCTTTCTTTACAGCTTCCTTGCTGCAGCTGCTGTCCAACTCAACCCATCTGAGTTTGGAGGGAAAGCCCAGCATGGGAACTGCACTATCCCATTTATAGGGGGAATGATTTTCCCTTTTCTTCCCACATTCCTGTACAGCCTTCCTTGCCTCATAAATGGCAAAGCCGATGGTGTGCATGTCCTCCCCCATCTTCCTCTGCTTCCGACGGTGCTTCTGGATCAGCCCAATGAGGAAAGTGCAGCCCCCCTCAGGATCATCAGGGTCCTCATCTTCTTCCTCCAGCTTGATTAAATACTGTGGATTCGTCCAGAAAGTGTCTGGGAAGTGGATTTAAGCAAACTGCTCAGAGGCTTCTTTGACAGCAACCATGATGATATTTAAACACGCCAGCTGGGACACATGTGGCTCTGACTGCCAAAATTAGCTGTGAGAAGAGAAAACCAATGCCCTGCCCACCCCCAGCCCAGCCTTTACAACCACAATGGACCCACATTTCCCAGACACCCGCACTTTTTGGAGATTAGACCTAGATATCCCATAAGCCATCCCAAACCATCTCCTGGAAGCTCCCAGAGAAAGTACAAGTGGACAAGTAAAAGGTTTCTCCAGTTTTTCTTACTTGGGTAATTTCTGCAGCCCCCTGCAGTGGCTCCTCGCCTCCAGTTCCCATCCAGCTTCAGCAAGCTCCACTTCTTGTACCTGTCACTTGCCAGGGTGTCTGGAGTCAGGTTGCAGATCTCCAGGCGGGAGTAATGCCTCAGGAAGTCGTTGAACGCCATCCTGTGGGAGACAATGCCACTGGCAACGTCTCCTCAGGAGGGACAGATTTTCCATACCAGCACCTGGTCCATCCTCCCTCCCTGTCACTGTGATTTAGCACTAGGGTTGGGGGTGAATTTGCACACTCATCTCGGAGAGCAAACTGGGAGAGGTTACTTTGCATGAATAAAAGCAGAGCAGCTGACATTCCCTTCTGCTGGAATGGGAACCCAGGGGCACTCACCAAAATTCCCCATCTTCGTGTCTCCTGGTCAGTCGCTCCCGCACCTCAGGGTCAACACTGCTCCAGTTGGGGCAGCTGGAAGAGAATCCCACATCAGCTACAGCCTATGGGAAAGGTGAAACCCTAATGTGGCTGTCCTGGCACAAGACCTGACTTTCAGCAGTTCCAGAATTCTCAAACCACTGCAGAATTAAAAATACATGCACCTGGCACAGAAAATACCTCACTTCTCAAATATCCAAGGTAAGGATGAGAAATAGAGTGTTATTTTTAGGAAGTGCTAATGCCTGGACTGAGACAGAAAGAGTCAGAATAAAAAATGCCCAGCCACAGAAGTGGGTAAACTCCAGCTTTCATGGTTAACAGCAGAAATGGATTTTTAAAGCCCTTTTAGAAAATGAGTTTTCAGAAGCTCTCCACTGAATCCAGGCTGTTAAATAAGCAGAAACTACAGGGAGCTTTCTAGGTTTCACCATCCAAATCACTGCATCTTACACAAAGGCTGGAATTTGCATGAAAGGCACCACATACTGTGATGGCTAAGAGGGAGATGACAGTGAGGGGATGCTTCTCTCTGAAAGAGTTCCATGTGAACATCACATCCAGACAGGACTTACAGAGGAATTTCAGGTAGGGAACAGACAGAAAAGCACAGAAACATGACTGCACCCCTGCAGTAAGGGACTACTGGCAACAAGCAAGCCATTGACTCACTTGTCATTCCACTTCCCAGTCCACTCCACTTCTCCCCAGGGATTTCGTATTCTGATCAGCTTCTGCACTGTTCCTCGGAAGTTCACCTGATGGGATCAGAAGTGTATGGAGAGTTACCAGGGACTCAGCACCACACTCCCTCCCTCATCTTCTACAGTAATTAAAAACGTGACAGAGCAAGCATCTCACTGCTAGGCATGACAACATGCACACATCTGGTCCAAAAGACATAAGTCCAACTGATTCTGAGTGAGCTTCACACAGCCAGGCTTGTTCAGAGTTTTACAGCATGCACAAAACCAAAGCCCATGAAAACCAAAATCTCTGATTTGCAATGCTAAAAGATCACCTTTGCTAGGTGATTACAAGCAAAAGGAATGTAAAACTGCTATACAAAAGCAAAAAGCAGGTACAGAGATATTTCTCAAAGTCATCACTTAGGTATAAACTGTCTCTTCACATCCAAATGCCTTTTTACCCCCCTGCTTATATATAAGAGGAGCCTGTTACAACAGACAGGCCACAACCCCTCTGACCACACCAATGCCTTGCAGAGCAGCAGCCTCAGCCCCTCCTCTTGCCATCTGCTGGTGTCTGCACACACACAGAGGCCAGGCCAAGCAGAGCTGCGAGAGCTTCAGTAGGAACACCCACTGTTTCTGGGGAACACACAGCACTCACTGGAGGCAGGAGCTGGTGCACCTCTGGAGCCTGAAGGCAAGAAAGCTGCAGAGCAGCACAGTCCAGACATGACACCCCAGCTGAACTATCCTTACAGAGTCTGCACAGATCTCCAAAGGAACAGCCTGGCTAAATCAGGCCTACTTGTGAATTAAGGTAAACAAACTCCCTCTTCCCTGCTTTTGCTGTGAGAAGAAGACCAAATGCACACCCACAAACCAGCACAGCATGCCAGCAGCTCTCTACATCGCACACTGAACTTTCAAAAATTATTTCAGAAACAGTTATCAGTGAACTGACCAAAAACCCACTGCACACATGGAAGGATGCCATGATCCTTTGTTTTGTCTTGTCTTCACCAGCTCTTGGGCAGGCCCCTTGTGTTTGAACACCAAGCCCAGCTGAAAGGTGCTGTTCAGCTGCCACTTCAGGGACAATAATACATGGGGGTTTTGCTCAGGACACTTCTTGCTGTGTTTCTAAGGTAAAAAGTGTGGCCTGCTGTACAGAACTGCACTGAAGGGCCTGGTCACCAGCAGAGGGTAGTGTGCCCTCTGCACAGAGCTGCCCATCACCCTGCTCAGTGGGAAATAGCCATGCTTACAGAATAATAGGGGTTTTTTTTTTGGTCAAACACCCAGGAAGGCATATCTGTGTTTATCCAAAATATACCAACTAATTAAGCATTCCTTCAGAAAGCAGAGACTCAAAACCCAATTCAGCAACGTGAGTGACACTTCAGGATTTGCAGTGTTGAAGATGGGTTTGTGGTTGCCACACACAAAGCCTGCTGCACCTTGGGGTGGCACACCTACCTCCTCTGCCCCGGTGACCGAGTACGCGTGTCCCTTCACCAGCTTCTGGGAAGTGACTGCTTCTGTTTCTGCAGCACTGGTGATCTGGAGGAGAAAAGGACATCAGTGATCGGAGCTTCCCACGGGCAGGGGATCCAACAGAACAAAGCTTCCCCCTCCAACAGAGCTTTGATCTCACTGGGAGACTGCAGGAGTGGTTTAGCTGCTGCAACAAGTGTGACAGAGCAGGGAGAGGAGACAGCAGCACATACGGTGGTGCTGGAACCCCAGGGACCATGTTTGTGGCATTGGGTGCACACCAGAAGCCTGGCACTGCAGCAAAGTTCCCTCCTGGCTCCAGAACAGTTGGTGTGGTGCAGCCTGTCTTGTGCATCTCCAAAGCGGATACACATGACAAACTCCATACTCTCAAGGGACCACGAGAAAAACAGGGAGTCACTGGCCTGAGGCTACACTGGGATTACACCCAGGTCCAGCAAATTTCAAGGTCAAAACATCCCCTTCAGCTCCAAAGCAGGGTGGGAGGTTCTTCTCCCTTGCCCCAGCCCTGCCACCCTAGGATCTGCCCTGCAGAGCAGCAAGGGAAGAGGCTGAAATTTGGATGCCATTCGTACCTGAAGGCACATCCCCCTCTCAATTTTTCACAGCCACTGCTTGGGCAGTCTGGTCTTTAAATACTGCAGAGGAAAGTCTCTTCTTGTCAGATAGTGAAGGTTTAACCACCTATGAAACGTGGCTGTCATTGTCGTTCCACCATTTCAGAAGTGTGACCTCTAAACAAGCATGTTTGAAGCTTAAACAAATGGACAGGATTGGATCATTGGATCGAGCAGGCAGGATTCCTGCTGTCAATTCACGGCCTGTTACTGCCCCACAGCACACTCTCCATTTAATGCTTAATCTCTGTGTCCCTGTTTCTCTTACAGAAGAGAAAGAAAGATTTTACAAGGGTTTTTTTTTCAAAGGATAAACTCAGCAACAGTTAATTTACACTACAGAAAGTGCCAGCACTTATCAATAACATAATATATTTACTCTCCCCCCCACCCACCCAAGGGATTTGTATCAATCTGGGGCAAAAACCCAGATGGCAGATGTTTATCTAAATGCAAACGAGTAAAAAAGGCCTTGAAAATACCATGAAGTCAAATTGACATTAACCAAGCACTTTTCCTGCTGTGAAGCTTCCCTCTCCTGGGACTCTGATTTAACTTGAAAAATGGGAGGAAACATTTACATTGATATTATGAATGGAGTTTTTGTAAACAATTTACCTTCCCTTTAGACATAACTAAGATGCAATCTCATTTGGGAGGAGGGTGATTACCACAATAACAATATTCAGACACATTTCAGTGAGGTTAAAAGCAATGCTGAATCCTTGAAGGAAGGGCCAAAGCTCCTGTTTTCTTTCCCATGGGGGTCCAGCTTCTGACAACGTGTCTTCCCATAAAACCTTTTAAAGGTCTGGCAACAGTCCGAGCCTCTCTGCTTCAAGAACAGAGCCCAGAGTTTTTGGGAACATTTTAGGTACAACTTCTGCAACTAAAAGGCTGCAGCAAGGATGGACATTGTCACCTCTGAGCACCTGACTGCAGGAGCCATTAGCAGCAGCTCTCTGTCCAAACCCTCTCAGCCTGTGCCATCCTGCTGCCAAGCTAAGGCTTTCTTAGGAACACAGATGTCCATTGGGACCCCTAACAAATTCCCTGTGTAATTCATTACCATGAACCTACTAAACAGCAGAAGGTCTCATGGAAGAAGCACAAGGGAGGGAATGAGCTTTTTATATGAACTAATGAAGTTTAGTTTCAGCCTAACTCCCATAAAGAGCACATGCCTGGGTCACATTTGTGGGTCAAATTCTTCAGGCACAAGATAGAGCGGGGAACCATAGACAGAGGGGACTGGCATCCTGTGTGCAGCTCCTGCAGGTGCAGCACAGGTCCACCCCCAGCCTGTGTGCACAGCAAGAAGCCAGAAATAAACCTGCTAACTCACATCAATGGAGCAGCCAAGGAGAGAGCCTTTCTGGAGTGCCTTCTGAATGATTTTGAAGAGGTTGGGGGGTGGCTTCTGCAGCTCATACCATTCTGCAATGCCACCGGTGAAGTCCTCGAAGCCTTCGGTGGTGGTGCCACCAGAGAGGGACTCATATGATCCATTCAACCTGCACGAAATGGGGGACAGACACAACCATCAGGCTCCCTGTTCTCTTCTTCTCACACACACACAACCATCAGGCTCCCTGTTCTCCTCTCCCTTCAGGAGAGGCACTCAGTGTGCCAGCTGTCACCGTGTTTCTGCTTTCAGGAGCATTACAGCAACTACAAATGTGCCCTCTATTCAGCTTTGCTTCTTAGACCTCTGTACTTGGAATGCCCTGCATAAAATATTTTACAATCATGCATACACCTTGCAGGTTCAGTCATATCAATGATAGGAATCATGAACACTACTTGAAGAAAAAATATTATGCAAAAATAATTAAGACCAAATAATTTGCCTCCCTAGTTCCACAGTTTAAGTATTAAATCTCTTTTATACTTATGGGTCTGATTTTCAGCAGATCTAAATTTCTTAAGTCAAACCAAAATAGTAGAGTTAGAGGACAGAATTCATCTCTGGCCAACCCAAAAAAGGAGATTCAGATATGAGCATTGAACACAGACCTCGGCACACGGACTGATGTGCTTTGCACACTGAAGCACTGCAGCTGCCAAGCCCTCAGAGGTGCATAGAGCACATGAAATGGAGCTTCCCAGGCCCTGGTGACAGAAGGCTGCTCCAGGAACAGCCTTGCCATGAGAGGCAAGAGCTACTTTTCTTGGCTAGCAACAAATCCAATGCTTTTGGCTCCTTGTCTTAGGCACCTGTCAACAAGGCCGTACCAAAGGAACCATTAAAAGAATACCCCAGAAGCTGCAAAGGCTAATAAGCAGACTGACACTTGAATGCACAGTATCCATGCAGCTGGGGATGCTATGGGGATGCAGGGATGTGAGTGGAGGGAAGCCTGGCCCCGACTCACTTGGCATAGGCCTTCTCCAGCAGCGCGCTCCAGAACTCGCTGCCCTCCGCCGAGTGCACGAAGAGCAGCTCCCCGTTCTTGGTGGGCAGCCTGTCGTCCACCACCACGTCCACCCACTCCCCATACTGCCAGAACTGAGGGAAAGAGAGCACAAACATCCATCACCAGCCCATGCTGTGCACTCCCATCACCAGGATGTTTATCTCCGAATGTCAATTTTCCTGGGGAAAAGCAATCCCCGTCCCAGCCAGCTTTACCCACCCTGTTCAGGGATGCACATACTCAGCTGGCTCTGCTCTGGGAGGAAGGACCACAAAGGCAGTCCCTGCACCCAGATCTTTGATTAATGGCCTTGTTCCTTCCACCACCCTTTTTAGATGTCTCCTTTTTTCTGTCTGGCTCTTTGACATCCCACAAAGTCATGCCAGGAAACATCACACATGGATACATAGCCAGCTACACTGGCTCCTGCCCAATAGCATTAAGGGGAAAAGGCTGTTTTCCACATACCTGGAAGTGGAAAATTCCTGCATATTTATCCTGAAAGCTCTGGTCTTTGGGAACAACACGGGCCAGAACTTCTTCATTCAGGGTGAGAGAAGCAATGGCTGCCAAGAGCCAACAGTCCCCTGTAAAAAGAAAAGGAAAACAAAACCCAAACCAGACAGCATTCATTATTCAAACTTTAGTTTTTGCACTGCATCAGGATTGTGCATTATAACCAATAACTCCCTCAGCTGGGATAGGATGATCCCTCCCATCACTTTATCTCTGAGCCGGATCAAATATATGAGTGCAAATATCCTCCAGATCCAGGCAAGTGTTTCCTCAAGACCAAAGTCATAAAAAAAAGTCAAAGCAGTCTTTTTCTGACCTACCGCCACAGTTATCACCCATTCTGGCACTGTTTGAAAGAAAACTTAATATTCAATTGAGTGCCTCCATGATAGGAAGCAGCACAGAGAAAAGGCAAAGAGCCTGTGGGCACACACAAGTACTTAGTGCTGCAAGTTCTCCTCAAAGGGACAGTGTTTTCTCAGGCAGAGGCTGCATTCTTTTCCCTTCTCCATGTTTAATAAACATGTTGCCTGGCTCTCCAGAGACCTGTGGGCAAGCTCCCTTTGAGGCCTCTTTCCAGCCTGCCTGCAAACAGGAGCTCCTTTCACCTTCCACATCGCTGGAGGCTCCTGCTCGAGGCCTCTCTGTTTGTCCCTTGTCTGGTCTCCAGCGCGGTCACCGGGAGGCAGGAAAGGCCTGAAGGCAGGCGCTGTTCCCAGTCCCACACACCTCATCCTGCCCGGCATGGAGCCAACACACACCAGGCCTGCTCACCACGGGCTGCCTGCACAGGGTTTTACCACAGCATCTCCAGCCGCGCAGAGGGAGGGAGAGACCTCGGCTCCATAAACATTGCACCTCTACTTTCTGTAATTCTTCTCAGAGCCCAGTTTTACTTTCCCAGAGCAGCTACCTTTCTGCCCAGCCAGGCTTCCTGCAGCCCATCAGCGAGGTGGTCAGAGCTTTCCAGACCCAGATGAGCCCCTGCCTGCCACAGCCCGACACAAAGCTCCTCGTTACCATTACCAGATCCGCTGTTCCCTTGCTTTGTGAACAGAGGGCAGTCGGTGTTGCCCCTGAGATCCCACAGGCCAGTCCTGCAGGTTCCATGTGGGAACCTGCCACAGCTGTCAGCAAGCCAGAGGCCGGCAAAGCAGCAGGCCCTACACAGCCACCTCTCTCCCATGGGAAAAGGCTCAAAAGCTTATGGATGAGAAGCTGGAATCCAAATGGGAGGAAGTTTCAGGGTGAATTAAGTCTAAAGCAGCCCTCGAGGTCCACCCTGAGGCCCAAATCCATCTACTGCTCAGACAACACCAGCAGGAACACAGACAGCCTGCAGCTCCCTCCAGGCTGCCCTCCCTGCACAGCTGACCCCCTGCAGCAGCTCTCTGAAATACATCTGTCCCACACAGCTTTTCACATCTCAGGAAAGGTGGAAGAGGTGAAATTGCAGAATAATTTCAAAACCTAAGGTGCTTATACTGCTTCACAACCTGGAGGGGAAGAACCAAACATAAAACTTTCCCTTCAGCCCTGCCTCTGGCTGCTTGTACTGCAATGGAAAATCAGCATGTCAGAGAAGTTTTTAAACAGGAAAGTCACCTTGCTATTCTCCTGTGACAGACTATGGAGCAATCATTAAATTCCCCTCCCTACTCTGTCACAGCACACCCATCTCTCCCTGCAAAGTGGTGGCTCCTCTCACAGCCTCCTTCAAGGAGCTGAGACCCTCTTCCCTGGGAGCTGCATCCAGAGGTAGTACTATGTACTGCAAAGGCCTTTGCTGGGGAAGACAGGGCCAGGAGGAAAGAGTCTGGCTCAGCTGTTGCACCATTCTTCCCAAGAAATATTAGTATTTCTATTCCATACGCAGGGCAGGGGCTGGGCAGGCAGGGAGCAGCACAGGAAGAACAAATCACAGAATCACAGAATG
>WAAE01004257.1:24380-37953 GCA_013400495.1 Nicator chloris | reverse complement strand
CCCCCCGAGCTCCCCCGCCCCTCACGGCCGCCTCCCGCCCCGCCGCCGCCGCCGCCGCCGCCGCGCCCTGAGGTGAGTGCGGGCCCCCCCTGCCCCGCCCCGGTATTGTTGTGGCGGAGCCGCGGGGGCGGGAGGAGGAGGGGGAGGCGCTTTGTTCCTCCCGGTACCGGGGATCGCCGCCGGCTCCCCCCGCCCGTTGATGGGGGGGCCGGAACCCCCCCCTCCGCCGCTCGGGTCCGTCGGTGCACCGGGAGCCCCCCCTCACGGTACAGGCAGCAGGGGAGCGGGGGGGCGCGTGGCCGGGGGGACCCCCAGATGGGCGGGCAGCGTCGTGGGGACCCCGGGTGGCACCGTCGTGGGGACCCCCCCGCCGGGGCCCGCGGCACCCCAGCCCCTCAGGGCACTCGCGGGTGTCCAGCGCCACACTTGGGGACCGCGGGGACACCGGCCTGCCTGTTGTACCCTGAGGGTGCCTGTCCCCGCTTTGGGGACCCCGGCCGTGCCTAGGGCACCCCGGCTTTGCCCGTGGCACCCCGCTGCTGCCCAGGACATCCCGGCCACGGCCGTGGCCTGTGGCACCCTCGCTGTGCTTTTGTCCCTGTCCCCGTGCCTGTTGCACCCCGGCTGTGCCTGTTGCACCCCGGCCGTGCCCAGGGCAGCTTGGCCATTCCTGTGGCACCCCAGCAATGCCCAGTGCACCCCAGATTGGCTCGTGGCACCCCATATTTACCTGCTGTGCCCCGACTATGCCTGTGACACCCCGATTTTGCCCATGGCACCCTGGCCATGCCCGTGACACCCCATCTTTGCCCGTGGGACCCCGACTCTCCCTGTGGCACCTCATCTGTGTCCCTGGCACCCCAGCTGTGGCCGTCACACCCCAGATGTTCCTGTGATGCCCAGCTGTGCCCATGGCAGCCCAGATTTACCTGCTGCGCCCTGACTGTGCTCATGGCACCCCGGTTTTGCCCGTGACACCCCAACTGTGCCCATGACATGCCAGCTGTGCTGCTGACACCCCAGCTGTGCCCGTGGCACCCCGACTGTGCCCATGGCATGCCAGCTGTGCCCCTGACACCCCAGCTGTGCCCCATGACACCACAGCTGTGCATGGCATACCCCAGCTGTGCTTGTGGCACCCCAGCTGTGCCCGTGACACCCCAACTATGCCCTTGGCACCCCGACTGTGCCCATCACACCCCAGCTGTGCCCGTGCCACCCTCAGCCCCCGCCCCAGGAAGCCCGGCCGGGGTGTCCCCCATTCCCACAGCCGTTCCCGGCCCCCCACCCTCCCGGAAATCCTTCCCGAGCCGTCACTGGGGGCCCCCCCGAGCCCCCCCAACTTCCTGCTTCCCGCCGGGCAGGGCAGAACAATTCCCGGCCGCATCCTGCCCGGCCCTGGGCACCGGTAGGGGGACACGGCGGGGGCACCCCCGGCGCACCGGGGGGGTCCCGGGCAGGACGTTGGGGGGGTGGGAAGCGGCCGGGCCCCGTTTCCTGCTGCGTGGGCTCCCCCCGGGGAGGAGGGGCCGGGCGGGCAGGGTCGGGGTGTCCCCCGGGGCGTGGGGTGCCCCCGGCCTCGTGACACCGCTGCCTCAATGCCGCCTTGTCCCCGCGCCGCCCGCGTGATGCCGCCGCTGCCCCGTGGCACTGACGGGGCCCCGGCGTGGCCGTGTCCCCCCCCCGGGGCCCCGCGGTGTCCCCCCCCCCCCGGCGCCATGGCCCCGGGCCGGCCGCTGGCCCTCGCTGCGCTGCTGGCCCTCGTCACCGCTGCCACCACCGCTGCTGCCACCCCGGGGGCATCGTGGAGTGCTGTGCCCAGGAGGACTGTCCCCTACGCGGGTGAGTGCTAGGGGGGCTCGGGGATGAGGGAACACGTTGGTTGTGTGCCTTGTCACGGTGGGGTGACATGGTGGTGGCTGTTGTCACCACCTTGGGTGGCTTTTGTCGTTCCCCCCAGAGTTTGTCAGCGCTGAGGGGTGAGTGGGTGTCCCCAAAACTGGGGTCTGTGGGGGCACAGGGGGGACATGCAGGGATGCTGCTTTGTGTCCCCAGTCCTGTGCCAGTGCCTGGGGGCCACTGCCCTGTGCCATGTCCCCTGTCCCCATTCTTGTGTCCCCTGTCCCCATCCCTGTGTCGTGTCCCCTGTCCCCATCCCTGTGTCGTGTCCCCTGTCCCCATCTCTCTGCCATGTCCCCTGCCCATCTCTGTGTCGTGTCCCCGTCCCAATTCCTGTGTCATGTCCCCGTCCCCATTCCTGTGTCGTGTCCCCTGTCCCCATCCCTGTGTCGTGTCCCCTGTCCCCATCTCTCTGCCCTGTCCACTGCCCCCATCTCTCTACCATGTCCCCTGCTCATCCCTGTGTCGTGTCCCCTGTCCCATCCCCGTGCCCTGTCCCCCGTCCCCATCCCTCTGCCAGTTCCTTTGTCCTATCCCTCCTCCATGTCCCCTGTGCCCACGCCCTGCCACCACCCTGTCCCATCCGTCTGCCATGTCCCTTGTCCCATCCCTCTGCCGTTTCCTGTCCCCACGCCCTGCCATCATCCTGTCTCATCTCTTGGCCATGTCCTGTGTCCCCATCCCTTTGTTATGTCCCCTGTCCCCATCCCTCTGCCATTGCCCCCATGCCCTGCCAGGACCCCGAGATTCTGTCCTTATCCAATGCCAGCAGCCTGTGTCCCTGCCCTGGGCTGTCACTCTGTGTCCCAGTGCCGTGCCAGCTCCAGTGTCCCTGTCCCCGTGCCATGCCCTGTTGTCTCCATGCTGTGCCACATTCCCCCATCCCCGAGTGGTAGCAGTGCCCCCTGTCGTCTATCCCTGTCTCATGCCAGCGTCCCCATGCCGTGTCCCTTGTCCCCATGCCAGACCCCCCCTGCCTGTTATGCCACGGTCCCATGCCTGAGACTGGTCCCTTTGCTGTGCCACTGTGCCCCTGCTGTCCTCATGATGTGTCCCCTGTCCTCACACCTGGAACCGTCATCCCCATGCCTGTGCAGTGTCCCTTGTCCCCACGCTCAGGACCCCCACCCTCAGCCATGCCACTGTCCCTATGCAGTGTCCCTTGTCCCCACGCTCAGGACCCCCACCCTCAGCCGTGCCACTGTCCCGGTGCCGCCCCCGTGCCGTGCCAGCCCCGTGTCCCTGTCCCCGCCTGGGGGCCCGGCGTTGTCCCATCAATGGTTCCTTTCGGCGGGCCCGGGGGTGGCCGGGGGGCGCGGGGGGGGTGCGGGGTCTCTGCAAAGGGCGCTGTGTTCAGCGGGCGCCGCCGGTGACAAAGGGACCTTTGTGTGCCACGGGGCCGGGGGGCTCCGTGGGGTCCGGGGGGGTGAGGGGTGTGCAAGGGTCCCTGCCCTGGGTCCCCGTGTCCCTGCAAAGCTGCAGGGGCGAGTCCCGGCCCGGTGTCCCCACAGAGCTGCACGGCGGGGTCCCCAAGTTCCCACAGAGCAGCGGGGGTTGTCCCAGCACGGTGTCCTCATCTCCCCACAGAGCTGCGAGATGGGGTCTGACAGGGGCAGGGTTTGCTGCGGGGTCCCTGCCCAGTGTTCCCCACAGAGCTGCACGAGGGGTTTGGCAGGGGGTGGGGGTGCTGCAGGGTCCCCGCCCGGTGTCCCCACAGAGCTGCGGGGTCCCAGCACAGTGTCCCCTGTCCCCACAGAGCTGCAGGACACGGCCAAGCGCTTCTCCCAGGGCGGGGTCTCGCACTACCTGACGCTGACGCTGGACGAGGCCGAGGGGCTGCTCTATGTGGGTGCTCGTGAGGCCATGTTCGCCCTGGCCACCGGCACCGTGGAGCTCAAGGCAGCGGTGAGGCCCCGGGGCACCCCAAAACCGGGTGGGGATTTGGGGTGGGGGGTGACATCTCTGCCCCTGACCCCTCTGCCACCCCCAGATCTCCTGGGAGGCGCCCGTGGAGAAGAAAGCGGAGTGCGTGCAGAAGGGCAAGAACAACCAGGTGGGCACAGGGGTGCTGGTGGGGGGTTTGGGGCACCGTGCCAGCTTCAGTGTCCCTGTCCCATGTCCTGTCTCCCTGTGCCATGCCAGCTCTGGCATCCCTGTCCCCATGTCATGCCTGTGTCCCCATTCCCCTGTCGCCTATCCCTGTTCTGTGCCAGTGTCTCCATGCCGTGTCCCCTGTCCCCACTCCTGGGACCATCATCCCCGTGACTGTGCCATGTCCCTTGTCCCTCCACTCGGGACCCCCACCCCTTTACCGTGCCACTGTCCCAGTGCTGCATCCCTTGTGCCCCCCTGGCTGTGTTGTCACCCCATTAATGTCCCCTGTGTCCCCTTCCAGACCGACTGCTTCAACTACGTGCGCTTCCTGCAGAGCTACAACAGCTCCCACCTCTACGCCTGTGGCACCTACGCCTTCCAGCCCAAGTGCACCTACATCGTGAGTGGGGGCCCCAGAACACGGGGGGCCCCAATTCCCCCTGCCCTGCCCCGGGGACGAGGCCCTGCAGGGTGGCCCTGTCCCCAAGGGTGGCATTTAGGGTGGTTTTGTCTGTGAGGGCAGGTTGGGGGTGTCTCCTGTGCACTCGGGGTATCCCAGATGTCCCCAGGGGTGGCATTTAGGGTGGTTTTGTGTCTGTGAGGGCAGGTTGGGGGTGTCTCCTGCACACTCAGGGTGTCCCGGATGTCCCCAGGGGTGGCATTTAGGGTGGTTTTGTGTCTGTGAGGGCAGGTTGGGGGTGTCTCCTGCACACTCAGGGTGTCCCGGATGTCCCCAGGGGTGGCATTTAGGGTGGTTTTGTGTCTGTGAGGGCGGGTTGGGGGTGTCTCCTGTGCACTTGGGATGTCCCAGATGGGTCATCTTGGTTTTGTCCCTGTCCCCGGGGATGTCGCTGTCCCTAGGATGGATCATCCAGGCATGCTGCTGTCCCCAGGAGCATCATCAAAGGGTGTCCTTGTCCCCAGAATGGGTCATCCAGGAGTGTCCCCGTGTGCCAGAGGATCATGGATGGGCATCCTTGTCCCCAGAATGGGTTATCTAGAAGTGTCCCTGTCCCTAGGATCGTCATCCAGGGATGTCCCAACTCTCATGAGGGTGGTCCAGGGATGTCCCTGTCCCCAGGAGCATAATTTAGTGGTGTCCCTGTCCCAAAAGGATCATCCAGGACTGTCTCTGTCCCAGAAGGATCGTGTGGGGGCTGTCCCTGTCCCTCATCCAGGGGTGTCCCTGTTCCAGAAGGATCATCCAGGGGTGTCCCAAGAGCATGATTTAGTGGTGTCCCTGTCTCCTTAATGGGTTGTTCGTGACTGTCCCAGTCCCAGAAACATCATCTGGGGCGTGTCCCTGTCTGTCACCCAAGGGTGTCCCTGTGCCCAGGAGGGTGGCCCAGGGCTGTCCCTGTCCCCAGGAGGGTCACCTGGAGGGGTGTCCATGTACCTGGGGCCTGTCTGGGTGGGAGGGACGTGACTTAGGGCCCCCCACCCACCCCTGTGCCCCCCAGGAGCTGTCCGGCTTCACCCTGGACCCGGTGGCGTTCGAGGACGGCAAGGGGAAATGTCCCTACGACCCCACCAAGGGCCACACCGGCCTCATCGTGGGTAGGTGACACCTCTGGGGTCCAGGGGGGTGCCCCCTGTGCCTGCCACCCCCCTTAAATCCCTCCCTCACAGACGGGGAGCTCTACTCGGCCACCTTCAACAACTTCCTGGGCACGGAGCCCGTCATCCTGCGCAACCTGGGCCCGCACTACTCCATGAAGACGGAGTACCTCACCTCCTGGCTCAACGGTGGGGACACGGCCGGGGACAGGGCACGGGGAGGGCGCAGGGCAGAGCTGTGACACCGTGCTTCCACAGAGCCCCACTTCGTGGCGTCGGCCTTCGTGCCGGAGAGCGCGGGCAGCGGCAGCGGCGACGACGACAAGGTTTACTTCTTCTTCAGCGAGCGCGCCGTCGAGTACGACTGCTACGCCGAGCAGGTGGTGGCACGCGTGGCACGGGTCTGCAAGGTACGGGGCACACCTGGGGACACGCCCTGACATCTTGGAGGGCTGGGAAGTTCGCGTGGGTTTGGGCAGTGCTGGCGGTTCGGCCACCTCAATGCACCACCAGTGCCAAGCACAGCAGGGGATGGGTATGGAATTCATGTGTTTTAATTAGTATTTTTGTTGTTTTTATGACCATCGTGAGGTTAATGCATTCTTAATGATATTTTCATTGTTGTTGTTATCATGAAACTGGTATGTTTCTAGTACCTTAACTGTTATTATTATGATCATAGAACTAACGTATTCTTACTAATATTTTTATTATCATTATTGTGAAATTAATGCATTTTTATCATTCTATTACTCTAGTCCATGAATAATTATTCGATTATTTATTATTCTATTCCATGAATAATTATTCTATTATTCGTGATTATGACTAATTTTTTCATGTGTAAAGTGCAACAATCATCATCATGAAACCAGTGCATTTTTCCTAATTCCCTTACTGTATTTATAGTAATTATTATTATTATTTTTTCACATGTAAGAGTCAGTATATGTTTTTTGTAGTTTTGTAAATTATTATAATTGTTAAATGATTATTAGACCATAATACATTAGGATGTGACCATGGTGGCCATGTCCCCATGCCCATGGTGGCCTTGTCCTGGTGCCCACAGTGGCCATGTCCTGGTGCCTGTGGTGCCCACGGTGCCCATGGTGGCTGTGTGCTGGTGTCCGTGGTGACTGCGATGTCCCTGTCGTGGTGCCCATGGTGGACTTGTCCTGGTGCCTGTGGTGACCACGGCGGTTGTGTCCCAGTGCCCATTGTGGCCTTGTCCTGATGCCCATGGTCACCATGATGGCTGCATCCCGGTGCCCACGGTGGCCGTGCCCCGGCGCCGCAGAGGCCGTGGTGCCCGTGGCGATGGCGGTGTCCCTGTCCCGCAGGGGGACGTGGGCGGCGCGCGGACGCTGCAGAAGAAGTGGACGTCGTTCCTGAAGGCGCGCCTGGTGTGCTCGGCGCCCGAGCAGCAGCTGCACTTCAACCGCCTGCAGGCCGTGTTCACCCTGCCCGGGGCCCGCTGGCAGGACACCGCCTTCTTCAGCGTCTTCCAGGCCCGCTGGTGAGTGCCCGCCGTGCCCGTGGGCCTGGGCACGTGGTGGCCCTGTCCTGGTGCCTGTGGTGCCCGTGGTGATCATGGAGGCCTTGTCCCTGTGCCCATGGTCACTATGGTGGTTGTGCCCCATAGTGCCCATGGTGCCTGTGTCCCACTGCCCATGGTGGCCGTGTCCCAGTGCCCGTGGTGGCCCTGTCCCGGTGCCCATGGTGGCCTGTCCTGGTGCCCATGGTGGGTGTGTCCCACTGCCCATGATGCCCATAGTGGCTGTGTCCCGGTGCCCATGGTGGCCTGTCCCAGTGCCTATGGTGGCCGTGTGCCAGTTCCCATGATGCCCACAGTGGCCTGTCCTGGTGCCCACAGTGGCCTGTCCTGGTGCCCACAGTGGCCGTGTCCCGGTGCCCATAGTGGCTGTGTCCTGGTGCCCATGGTGGCTGTGTCCCACTGCCCATGGTGACCGTGTCCCAGTTCCCATGATGCCCATAGTAGCTGTGTCCCAGTGCCCATGGTGGCCCTGTCCTGGTCCCCATGATGCCACGCCCCGGTGTGCCCGCAGGGGGGACGTGGACGTCTCTGCCATCTGCCGCTACCACATCCTGGAGGTGAAGAAGGCCTTTGAGGGGCCCTACAAGGAGTACCGGGAGCAGGCGCAGAAGTGGGGACGCTACTCGGGCGAGGTGCCCAGCCCCCGGCCCGGCGCGGTGAGTGCGGGCACAGCAGCGGGCTGTGGGCTGGCTGGGCTCCGGCTGTGGGGCTGGCGGTGCCCCCCGAGGGATGGGGATCCTTCTGTGGGGCTGGCGGTGCCCCCTGAGGGATTGGGATCCTTCTGTGGGGCTGGTGGTGCGCTCCGAGGGTTTGGGATCCATCTGTGGGGCTGGCGGTGCCCCCCGAGGGATGGGGCTCCTTCTGTGGGGCTGGCGGTGCCCCCCGAGGGATGGGGCTCCTTCTGTGGGGCTGGCGGTGCCCCCCGAGGGATGGGGCTCCTTCTGTGGGGCTGGCGGTGCCCCCCGAGGGATGGGGCTCCTTCTGTGGGGCTGGCGGTGCCCCCCGAGGGATGGGGCTCCTTCTGTGGGGCTGGCGGTGCCCCCCGAGGGATGGGGCTCCTTCTGTGGGGCTGGCGGTGCCCCCCGAGGGATGGGGCTCCTTCTGTGGGGCTGGCGGTGCCCCCCGAGGGATGGGGCTCCTTCTGTGGGGCTGGCGGTGCCCCCCGAGGGATGGGGCTCCTTCTGTGGGGCTGGCGGTGCCCCCCGAGGGATTGGGATCCTTCTGTGGGGCTGATGGTGCCCTCTGAGGATTTGGAATCCTTCTGTGGGGCTGGTGGTGCCCCCCGAGGGATTGGGATCCTTCTGTGGGGCTGATGGTGCCCTCTGAGGATTTGGCATCCTTCTGTGGGGCTGGTAGTGCCCCCTGCAAAGATTTGGGATCCTTCTGTGGGGCTGGTGGTGCCCCCTGCGAGGATTTGGGATCCATCTGTGCCCTCTGTGCTGTCCTAAGAGGGATTGGGATCCACCTCTGCCCTCCTAAGAGGATCTGGGGTCCATCCACATGCTCTCTGTGCCCTCCTGAGAGGGACTGGGATCCATCAGTGCCCTCCTGAGAGGGACTGGGATCCATCAGTGCCCTGCTGAGGGGGACTGGGATCCATCAGTGCCCTCCTGAGAGGGACTGGGATCCATCAGTGCCCTGCTGAGGGGGATTGGGATCCATCAGTGCCCTCCTGAGGGGGACTGGGATCCATCTGTGCCCTCCTGAGGTGGACTGGGATCCATCAGTGCCCTGCTGAGGGCGCGGGGCGCCCCGTGGTCCCGCAGCGCTGACGGCGCCCCGTGCCCTCCCCTGCAGTGCATCACGGACTGGCACCGGCAGAACGGCTTTGGCAGCTCGCTGGAGCTGCCGGACAACACGCTCAACTTCGCCAAGAAGCACCCGCTGATGGACGAGCCGGTGCCGCCGCAGCGCGGGCGCCCGCTGCTGCTCAAGAGGGACGCCAACTTCACCCAGCTGGTGGTGCACCGCGTGGCCGCGCTGGACGGGGCCACCTACCAGGTGCTCTTCATCGGCACAGGTAACGCCAGGGGACAGGGGGCACAGAGGGGACAGGGTGCCATGCACTGCGTGGCCGCGCTGGACGGGGCCACCTACCAGGTGCTCTTCATCGGCACAGGTAACGCCAGGGGACAGGGGGCACAGAGGGGACAGGGTGCCATGCACTGCGTGGCCGCGCTGGACGGGGCCACCTACCAGGTGCTCTTCATCGGCACAGGTAACGCCAGGGGACAGGGGGCACAGAGGGGACAGGGTGCCATGCACTGCGTGGCCGCGCTGGACGGGGCCACCTACCAGGTGCTCTTCATCGGCACAGGTAACGCCAGGGGACAGGGGGCACAGAGGGGACAGGGTGCCATGCACTGCGTGGCCGCGCTGGACGGGGCCACCTACCAGGTGCTCTTCATCGGCACAGGTAACGCCAGGGGACAGGGGGCACAGAGGGGACAGGGTGCCATGCACTGCGTGGCCGCGCTGGACGGGGCCACCTACCAGGTGCTCTTCATCGGCACAGGTAACGCCAGGGGACAGGGGGCACAGAGGGGTCAAGGGTCACAGAGGGGACAGGGTGCCATGCACCGCGTGGCCGCACTGGACGGGGCCGCCTATGAGGTGCTCTTCATCAGCACAGGTAATGCCAGGGGACAGGGACAGGGGGCACAGGGGACAGGGCACAGAGGGGACAGGGCACAGAGGGGACAGGGCACCACAGGGACAGGGCACTGAGGAGACAGGGCACCACAGGAGACAGGGCACTACAGGGACCGGGCACTGAGGGGACAGGGCATTGAGGGGACAGGGCACCATGGGCACAGCCCCGAGGTGCCCGGTCCCTGAGTGCCCACCGTGCCTGCCCGCAGGTGACGGGTGGGTGCACAAGGCGCTGGATTTGGGCTCCCGCATCCACCTGGTGGAGGAGCTGCAGGTGTTCGAGCCGGCGCAGCCCGTGGAGAGCCTGGTGCTGGCGGGCACCAAGGTGAGCGTGGCAGGGGTGGCGGTATCACCGCGGTGTCACCTGAGCATCACCTCACCCACTGTCCCCCCGGCAGAAGCTGCTGTTCGCCGGGTCCCGCTTGCAGGTGGCACAGCTGCCCCTGGCAGACTGCGGGCGCTACCAGTCCTGCACCGACTGCGTGCTGGCCCGGGACCCCTACTGCGCCTGGAGCCGCAACGGCAGCGCCTGCGTCCACACCGACTGCCACAACGGGTACGGGGCACCGGGGACAGCACCCGGGGCAGGCTCAGCCTGGATTTTGGGAAAGGTTCTTTCCCCAGAGGGTGCTGGCACTGCCCAGGCTGCCCAGGGAATGGGCACGGCCCCGAGGCTGCCGGAGCTCCAGGAGAGTTCGGAGAGCNGGCTGCCGAAGCTCCAGGAGAGTTCGGAGAGCGCTGTCCAGGGTGGGAACTTGGGGTGTCTGTGCAGGGCTCTCAGGGCTGACCAGGGTGGGAATTTGGGTGTCTGTGCAGGGCTCCCAGGATGGGAATTTGGGGTGTCTGGGCAGGGCTCCCAGGGGGGGAACTTGGGGTGTCTGTGCAGGGCTCCCAGGGATGCTCGGGGTGGGAATTTGGGGTGTCTGTGCAGGGCTCTCAGGGGTGGGATCAGTGATCCCTGTGGGTCCCTGGGGAGGGGACACCACAAGGCCCCACCCTCACTGTACCTTCACTGTGCCCTCCTCCCCCAGGTCCCACCTGGTGCAGGACCTGCTGAGCTCTGACACCGGTGCCTGCACTGTGCCACAGGTGGCCAAGCAAGGTGAGACCCTACCGGTGCCACACAGGTGTCCCCATCCCCTTCACCCCATCCCATCCCATCCCACCCCACCCCACCCCGGCCCTGCTGACCGCGCGCTCCCCGCAGGGCCCCTCACTCCCAAGAACGTGACGGTGGTGGCGGGCACGGACCTGGTGCTGACGTGCCGCCTGGGCTCCAACCTGGCGCGGGCTCTCTGGACCTTCGAGGGCCGGGCGCTGGCGGCCGAGCAGGTGCTGGTGCTGGGCGAGGCGCGGCTGCGGGCGCTGGTGGTGCCGGGCGCGGGCGCGCAGCACAGCGGCACCTACCGCTGCCTGGCCGAGGAGCAGGGCGCCCGCCTGCCCGCCCAGGAGTACCGCGTGGCCGTGCTGGCGGGGCCGGGCGCGCCGCTGGAGACGCGGGCGCCGCTGGAGAGCCTGGGCGTGGTGTGGGTGCTGGCCGTGTGCCTGGGCGCCCTGTGCCTGCTGCTGCTGCTGGCCGTGCTGTCGCTGTGGCGCCGGCTGCGCCACGAGCTGGGCAAGGGCGCCAAGGCCATCGAGAGCACCCTGGTGTACCCCATCGAGCTGCCCAAGGAGCCGCCCAGCCCGCGCTTCGTGTCCAGCGCCGCCTCCGACTCGGACGAGAAGCTCTGGGACCCCTCCAGCTATTACTACTCGGACGGGTCGCTCAAGATCGTGCCCGGCCACGCCAGCACGGCCGGCAGCGCCTGCTGCCGCAACGGCGGCCCCGGGGCCGGCTCGCCGCCCGCCGCCATCCCCGGGCAGCCGCTGCACTCGCCCACGCGCATCCACCTGGGCCCCCTGCGCGGCTCGGCCTCCAACGGCTACATCCGCCTGGCGCTGGGCTCCGAGGAGCGCCCGGCCTGCGCCGACCTGGCCGAGGAGCTGCGGCGCAAGCTGCAGCAGCGCCAGCCCCTGCCCGACTCCAACCCCGAGGAGTCGTCGGTGTGAGCCACGCCTACCTCAGCTCCGGGAGCCGGCGCGGGCACCGCCAGCGGGCACGGCACGGCCGGCGCTGGGACCGGCTGGGGACGGGCACCCGGCATGGGCACCCGGCTGGGGACAGAATTGCCACGCTGGTACCTGTCCTGGGGACTGCAGTGTCACCCCAGTACCCAGCTTGGGGACAGCAGAGTCACCACAGCATCTGCCCTGAGGACAGGATTGTCACCCCAGTGCCAGTGTCCACCTTGGGGACTGACACACTGGCACCGGTGCCCACCGTGGGGACAGCAGTGTCACCCCAGCACCTGCCCTGGGGACAGCAGTGTCACCCCAAAGGCAACGCCCACTTTGGGGAATGACACGCTGGCACTGATGCCCACCTTGGGGACAGGATTGTCACCCTGGCACCGGTCTCTGCCTTGGGAATGGGACTCCCACCCTGGCACTCACCCTTGGGGACAGGATTGGCACTTTGGCACCTGCCCTGATGACGGGGGTGCCACCCTGGCACCGGTACCCCCGTGGGGACACCGCTGTCACCCAAGGCCTGCCCCGGGGCCGTGCCACCGTGTCACTCCGGGGTCCCGGTGCCCGCCTCGGGCCCCGCAGCTGCTCCCGGTCACCGCCCCCGCCTTCGGTACCGTGTCCCCCTGGAGGGACAGACTTGGGGACACCCCCGGGCCCTGTGCCCGCCCGGGGCGGTGGCCGCCGGACGTTTTTTTGGGCTGATTTCGGGTTTTTCTTCCTGACAACTTTTCTATCTCCACCCCCTCCCTCCGTGTCCCCTTCCCAGGGCTGTGTCCCCACCTTGCCCTGGCTGTTTGTCCCCTCCCTCCCCGCCTGTCCCCCCCTGCACGCCCCCCTCCCCTTTTGTATAAACCCCCCCCAGTGTAATTTATTTGTTACCGAAATATATTTATTTGCTGTAAATACGTGAGTATTTTTATATTAATAATAAAAGGACTTCCAAAAAAAATCCCAAAAAACAGATCCGGGATTTTTCTTTCTGTCTCTTTGCAAAGCGCCGCCCGCGGGAGTTCTGGGGGGGTTCTGGGGGGGGTTCGGGCTCCCCCCCCCGTGCTGAGCTCATGGAAAAAGCTCCAGCGGGGCTAAAAAAGGGCAAAGCGGAGCCGTTCCCAGGCGGGGGGGCCGGCCGGGCTCCCCCCTCCCCTCCCCGGATGCTGGGGGTCAGCGCGGGGGGGTCCCCGGGGAGGCTCTGCTGGGAAAGGCGCAGGAAATGGGATCGGGGGGCTGGGAATGGGGTCAGGGCCGTGGGAAATGGGATCGCGGTGGGGGCAGCGTTGGGAATCCCTTCATGGGCAGAGGGAGCCTAGCGACACCCCGATATCGGGGGACACCCGTAGCGGGGAGGGGCCCCCCACTGCTGCTGGGGGAGCCCCGGGACCCCCACTGCTGAGGAGGGAGCAGCTTGGGGACCCCATAAGGGTGTGGGGGTGATCCCTGGGAAGCCATAGCGGGGCAAGATGGGAGCCTTGGGACTCCCACAGCGGGAAAGGAGAGCCCTGGGACGTCCGTCATGGGCAGCTGGAGCCCCGTGACTGCCATTGCTGATGGGGGTGGGGCTTGGGGACCCCAAAACTGCGGGAGGGGGAGGGGACGAACCCCGGGTTCCCACAGCGCGCTTTATGCGGCCGCTGGCGCCCCCTGGCGGCGGCACCCGGGCTCTGCGGCGGAGAGGTGGAGAGTGCGCATGCGCCTTAAGGGGCGGGAGGGAAGGGGGGAGAGACAGAGAGAGAGAGGGAGGGGGGG
>WAAE01004257.1:9087-24260 GCA_013400495.1 Nicator chloris | reverse complement strand
CCCTCGGCCCTTTCCGCGCCCGTCCCTCCAGTGCCGGTGCCATGGCCGGTGGTCGCCGCTCGCCGCCCGCTCCGTGCTGCCCCGGGCGGGTGGCGATGCCCGCTCCGTGCTGCGCGGGGCAGGTGGCCGTGCCCAGCGTGCACCAGAGCCTGTCCGAGATGGACTTCGAGCGGGGTCCGGGGGGCTCCAGTGGGGGGGGGGCAGGANGCCGGGTTACCGGTACTGGAGGGGCACCCGGGGACTCTGGGCCGGGTTACCGGTACCGGAGAGGCACCCGGGGACTCTGGGCAGGAGTACCCGGTACCGGGCGGGGCACCCGGGGACTCTGGGCACGGGTTGGAGTAGCGGACCGTGCACGGGCAGGGCTGGCGCACCGGTACCAGAGGGGCAGGGGGGAACTCTGGGCTGGGGTAGCGGTACCGGAGGGGTCCGGGCAAGGCCTGGAGGTCTTGGGGGGTCCCGGGGGTCCGTCCCTGTCTGAGCCCGCCCCGCTTCCCGCAGGGATCTGGGCGGCGGCGCGGGACGGGGACGAGGCGCGGGTGCTGCAGCTGCTGGAGCGGCGCGGGGACCCCGCGGAGCCCGACCTGGCGGGGTACACGGCCCTGGTACGGGGGGCACGGGGGTCCTGACCTGACCGGGTACACGGCCCTGGTACGGGGGGCACGGGGGTCCTGACCTGACCGGGTACACGGCCCTGGTACGGGGGGCACGGGGGTCCTGACCTGGCGGGGTGCACGGCCCTGGTACGGGGGGCACGGGGGTCCTGACCTGGCGGGGTGCACGGCCCTGGTGCGGGGGGCACGGGGGTCCCACCGTGGCGCGGGGGTCGCGGGCAGGCGGAGCCCTTGCCCAGCGCTCCGTGCCCGCAGCACTATGCCAGCCGGAACGGGCACCTGGGCGTGTGCCGGCTGCTGCTGGAGCGGGGCGCTCCGTGCGACGCCCGCACCCCCGGCGGGGCCACGCCGCTGCACCGCGCCTGCTACTGCGGCCACCGCGCTGTCACCGAGCTGCTGCTGGCACACGGCGCCGACCCCGCGGCCACCGACGGCGACGGCAGAACCGGCCTGCACAAGGTGGGGGCACGGGGGGATCCCCTGCTCGGGGTGGGGGCCTGAGGGCACCCCCGTACAGGGTGGGCGGGTGTCCCCCGGCCCAAACTGGGCGGGGGGCACCGGGGCTCTCCTCCCCCGGGGTGCGTGTGGGTGGCGCGGGGGTCCCCGTGTGGCCCTGGGGGTGACATCGGTGCCCCCCAGGCCGCCGAGCAGGGGCACCGCGAGCTCTGTGCCCTCCTCCTGCGCCACCGCCCGGCCCTCGCTGCCCTCCGCGATGCCCGGGGCCGCAGCCCGCGGGACGGGGCGCACCCGGCCGTGTGGGACCTGCTGGACACCTGAGGGGACACGGGACAGCCGCGCCCAGGCCTTGGCCCTGTCCCGGGCCCGGTCCCTGTCCCGGCACCGCAGCCTCTCGCCGCTCCTACTTCCGTGTTCCGCCGCCACGCCCCGCCCATTCCCTCACTCCGAGCCAATCACCTTCCCCCGTGGTCCCGCCTCCTTCTCCCGCAGCCAATCACTCCCCGCCTTTTCCTGTGGTGCCGCCCCGCTTCAGGCCGCGCAGCCAATCACCGTCCGCGATGCTTTCCGGGGGCGGAGCCTCGCGGCGTAAACAACCCGGGGGGGGCCATTTAAAGGCGCCGCGTCCTTTAAAGCGGCCCCGGGAAGCGGGACCCCCCTGCGGCACCGAGCACACCCAGGTACAGATATAGAATTTTTATTAACCCATCTGGCAAAAAAACCCTCGAAACCCCCCATGAAATAAAATTCCACGGTCGGTTTCACAGCCGGGGGGAGGGGCAGAACCGGGAGGGGGANTTCTAAAATCTCCCCACGGAAAGACCTAGGAACTGATCGTCGAGATGTGATTAACAAAAATAATTAAACCTTCTCCCAATAACTTACAGGAGTTCACCCCGGGGGGAACTTGTGCTTATTTTGTTTTTTGGGGTGGGGTCAGGGGCTCCCCCCTAAACCGGGGGGGTCCCGGGGGGGTTTGGGGGGACCCTCAGCCCCCTCCTGCCTGTACAANCCCCGGGAAGCGGGACCCCCCTGCGGCACCGAGCACACCCAGGTACAGATATAGAATTTTTATTAACCCATCTGGCAAAAAAACCCTCGAAACCCCCCATGAAATAAAATTCCACGGTCGGTTTCACAGCCGGGGGGAGGGGCAGAACCGGGAGGGGGAGGCCCCGCCCCCCCCGCCCCTCCCCCGGGGCCCGAGCTCCCCAAGAATACAAATCAAACCTGAACAATAAATAGGAATTCCCGGGGCGGGGGGGAGGAAAAGGAAGGGTTTGCATAGAGGAAGATTNTTTGGGGGGACCCTCAGCCCCCTCCTGCCTGTACAACTTTGGTCACTAGCGCTGTGTCACCCCAAAGCCCAGAGCCCAGGTCCTGCCCTGAGACACCCCTGGGATTTGGGGTGTCCCCGGGACCCCCCGGGGGTCCCCAGCTTTGTCCCCGCGTCACCCGGACCCCCCCCGGGCCAGCGGGGAAAGGGAGGTGGGCACGGGGAAAGGGCCGGGACGGATCCCAGGGGAACCCCAAAAACACCGGGGAGGGGCCGGGATTCCTGTCCCAGGATATCCCAAAGTGGTGTAGGAGACCAAAGGGATGGAATTTCCATCCCAAAATGGTGTAGGAGCCCTGAGGAACCGGGATTCCCATCCCAGGGATCCCAAAGGATCGGGATGTCCATCCCGGGGATCCTGGAAGGGTTGGGATGTCCATCCCGGGGATCCTGGAAGGGTTGGGATGGACCCTGGAAAGGTTGGGGTGCCCATCCCAGATCTCCAGGCAGGCCTGGGGTGCCCACCCCGGATCTCCAGGCAGGGTTGGGGTGCCCACCCCTGATCTCCAGGCAGGGCTGGGGTGCCCACCCTGGATCTCCGGGCAGGCCTGGGTGCCCATCCCAGATCTCCAGGCAGGCCTGGGTGCCCACCCCGGATCTCCAGGCAGGGTTGGGGTGCCCATCCCGGATCTCCAGGCAGGGCTGGGGTGCCCACCCTGGATCTCCAGGCAGGCCTGGGTGCCCATCCCGGATCTCCGGGCAGGCCTGTGGTGCCCATCCCAGATCTCCAGGCAGGGCTGGGGTGCCCACCCCGGGGTGGCAGACTGAGACCCGGATCTCCCTGAGCCGGGGGAGCTGGCGCCGCCCGCGCCGCTTCCATCAATCCCAGCGCGGGCCGGCCTGGGAAAGCAGCAGCAGCAGCAGCAAATCCCAGCTCCTCCGTTGCCACCAGGCCGCCGCCTCCCGCGGCTCGTCCCGGCTGGCCCGGCCCCGGCCCCGGCCCCGGCCCCGGCGGGAAGAGAGAGGTCCCTGCGGCGGGCACGCGCCGCGGCCGGAGCGCGCCCCGGGGCCGGGGTCAGATGGCGTTCTCCAGCCCACTGTGGTTGTGGCGGTTCAGGCAGTTCCTCTCGTTGAGCAAGCTCGTGGTTTCGTCCGCCGGCACCGGCGGCTCCGGTTTCTCCGGGATGCCCAGCTCCAGTTTGGGGGCGCTGCTGTCGGGGGACTGGGGACAACTGTCCATGCGCGAGGCCAGCAGCCCGTTCTGGTACTCCTGCCGCGTGATCTGCACCCGGAAACCAGCGGGGAAGGGTGTGGGACACCCCACAGGCAGGGGAGGCCCATCCCAGCATGGATAGGAGACCCCAAAGTGCCGGGATTCCCATCCCAAAGTGCCGGGATTCCCATCCCAAAGTGATGCAGGAGACCCCAAAGTGCCGGGATTCCCATCCCAAAGTGATGCAGGAGACCCCAAAGTGTTGGGATTCCCATCCCTAAATGGTCTAGGAGATCCCAAAGGGATGGAATTCCCATCCCAAAGTGATGTATGAGACCCCAAAGGGATGGAATTCCCACCCCAGGATGGGCAGGAGCCCTGAGGGACCGGGATTCCCACCCCAGAGGGGGCAGGAGCCCTGAGGGACCGGGATTCCCACCCCAGAGGGGGCAGGAGCCCTGAGGGACCGGGATTCCCACCCCAGAGGGGGCAGGAGCCCTGAGGGACTGGGATTCCCATTCCAGGAGGGGAAGCAGCCCTGAGGGACCAGGATTCCCATCCCAGGATGGGCAGGAGCCCCCAGAGGGATGGAATTCCCACCCCAGGATGGGCAGGAGCCCTGAGGGACCGGGATTCCCACCCCAGGGTGGGCAGGAGCGCGCAGGGACCGCGATTCCCACCCCAGGATGGGCAGGAGCCCTGAGGGACCGGGATTCCCACCCCAGGGTGGGCAGGAGCGCGCAGGGACCGCGATTCCCACCCCAGGATGGGCAGGAGCCCTGAGGGACCGGGATTCCCACCCCAGGGTGGGCAGGAGCGCGCAGGGACCGCGATTCCCACCCCAGGATGGGCAGGAGCCCGCAGGGACCGGGATTGCCACCCCACAGCCAGACCCCAGGGAGCGCCGCGCCCATCCCGGCACGCCCCAAAGCGCCGGGGGGAGACCCGCGGGGCGGGGATCCCATCCCGAGGGCCCTTCCCAGCAGAATTCCCTGGGGGAACGCTGACCTTGACGAACTGGAGGTCGGTGAGGGCGCGGACGCTGAAGTCGGCCACGTACTGGGCGCCGCCCGAGTTGAGCTGGTTGTTGCTGCCGCTGACCGGCGACGAGCCCGAGTCCGAGCGCTCGTGGTAGCTCAGCGAGGCCGAGCGGTTCAGGCCGCTCACGTGGGACGGGGAGCGGATTTCTGGGGGTTACGAGGGGCTGGGATCACACTCCGGCCTCTCCCGACCCTCCCCATCCCCTTGTTTCTCCCCGTGGAGCGCCTCCGAAGAGCCTGCCCCAAACGCTCGCTTTTCACCCGGGCCTGAAGGCAGAACAGGCTTCTGGAATTGCCTTGGGCTGCTGGAATTGCCATGAGGAGGTTTAGGTTTAGGTTCAAGTTCAGGCTTAGGGTGGGATTGTGAAAGTTAAACTCTTCCTAACAGGGGAGGTTTAACAAGAATCCCATTCTCCACCCTGTTCTAAAGCCAGAACCGTTCCTGGAATTGCCTTGGGTTTCTGGAATTGCCACAAGGAGGTTTAGGTTTAGGTTGGGACTGTAAAAGTTAAACTCTTCCTAACAGGGGAGGTTTCGTCCCATCCTAAGGCCAGAAGGGGTTTCTGGAATTCTTTTGTGGAGGTTTAGGTTTAGGCTTAGGGTGGGATTGTGAAAGTTAAACTCTTCCTAACAGGGCAGGTTTAACAAGAACCCCATTTTCCACCCCATTCTAAGCCAGAATGGGTTTCTGGAATTCTTTCAGGTTTCTGGAATTCCCTTGTGGAGGTTTAGGTTGAGGGTGGGATTCCAGAAGTTCAACTCTTCCTAACAGGGGAGGAAGAATTAACAAGAATTCTTTAACAAGAATCCCGATAACCCCAAATCCTGCAATCGGACACGGAGCTGCTCGCCCAGGGCACTGACGGGGCTTGGAACCTCTGGGATCTCCTGTTCCCAGGGCAGCTCCCACCCAGGGCTCCCTGGAAGTCCCCAAGGCCAGGCTGGAGCCACCTGGGACAGTGAGAGGTGTCCCTGCCCAGGGAGCCCTAAGGTCCTTCCCAAGCACTCCAGGACTCCATGGGGAGCCCTGCTGTCCCCTGGGATGGCTCTGGGGACACTGATGGGGTTCAGAACCTCTGGAATCTCCCATTCCTGATGGCAGCTCCCACCCAGGGGTCCCTGCAAGTGTCCAAGGCCAGGCTGGAGCACCCTGGGACAGTGAAAAGTTTAGGGGGTGGGACTGGATGAGCCCAAAGGTCCTTCCCAACCACTCCAGGACTCCCCGGGGAGCCCTGCTGTGCCCTGGGATGGGTCTGGGGGCACTGCCGGGGGGCAGAACCTCTGGAATCTCCCATTGCTGATGGCAGCTCGCACGCAGGGGTCCCTGCAAGTGTCCACGGCCAGGCTGGAGCACCCTGGGACACTGAGAGCCACAGAGCCCTAAGGTCCTTCCCAACCACTCCAGGACTCCACGGGGAGCCCTGCTGTCCCCCGGGACACCAGCTGGGTTCAGAATCTCTGCAGTCTCCCATTCCTGATGGCAGCTCACACCCAAGGGTCCCTGGAAGTCCCCAAGGCCAGGCTGGAGCACCCTGGGACACTAGGGCTCTGTGGCTCTCAAGGTCCTTCCCAAGCACTCCAGGACTCCACAGGGAGCCCTGCTGTCCCCCGGGATGGCTCTGGGGACACTGACGGGGTTCAGAACCTCTGCAATCTCCCACTCCCGATGGCAGGTCCCGCCCAGGGGTCCCTGGAAATGTCCAAGGACACGCTGGAGCCAGCTCGGACAGCACGAGCTGTCCCTGCCCAGGGAGCCCCAAGGTCCTTCCCAACCACTCCAGGACTCCACGGGGAGCCCTGCTGTCCCCCGGGATGGCTCTGGGGACACTGACGGGGTTCAGAACCTCTGGAATCTCCCGTTACCAGCGCAGCTCCCACCCAGGGGTCCCGGCAAGGCCCTGGGGGTGCTCACCAGATCCAGGAGAGGGGCTCAGGGCCATCACCCCGTAGTAGGAGAACGCTCCCGCCTCGAACTTCATGCACTCCTTGCCAGCCTCCACCTCCACCTTGCCCTGCCGGGAAAAACAAGGTGGATGCACATCCCAACGGCACGGGGCGGGATCCCACGGGAATGCCCGCTGCCAGCACCTGCAGGATGAGCACAAAATAGTCAGCTGGCTTGTTCTTGCAGTACAGGAAGTGCTGCGGGGCCTTCTTGTTCTCCTCGTCGAACTTCAGCTCCTGGATGACGTCGGAGTATTTGAGCAGCCGCAGCAGGATCTTCTCCGAGATGAAGTTGGGGGTGAAGAGCGTCACCTCTGCAGAGGGGGAAAAGGGTCACAGGTTGCTTTAATCCCTCCAGGTGACAGTGAATGTCCACCCTGGGATGGTGTGGGAGACCCTTGGGGCTGGAATGTTCATCCTGGGATGGTGTGGGAGACCCTTGGGACTGGAATGTCCATCCTGGGATGGTCTAGGAGGCCCTTGGGGCTGGAATGTTCATCCTGGGATGGTGTGGGAGACCCTTGAGACTGGAATTCCCATCCTGGGATGATCTGGGAGATCCAAACAACTGGAATTCCCATCCTGGGATGGTCTAGGAGACCCTTGGGGCTGGAATGTTCATCCTGGGATGGTGTGGGAGATCCAAACAACTGGAATTCCCACCCTGGGATGGTGTGGGAGACCCTTGGGGCTGGAATTCCCACCCTGGGGTGGTGTGGGAGACCCTTGGGACTGGAATGTCCATCCTGGGATGGTCTAGGAGACCTTTGGGACCAGGATTCCCATCCTGGGGTGGTCTGGGAGACCCTTGGGGCTGGAATTCCCATCCTGGGATGATCTGGGAGATCCAAACAACGGGAATTCCCATCCTGGGATGATCTGGGAGATCCAAACAACGGGAATTCCCATCCTGGGATGATCTGGGAGATCCAAACAACGGGAATTCCCATCCTGGGATAGTCTAGGAGACCCTTGGGGCTGGAATTCTCATCCTGGGATTGTCTGGGAGAACCAAAGGGCTGCAATTCCCACCCTGGGAAGGTCTGGGAGACCCTTGGGGCCGGAATCTCCATCCTGGAGGACTCCAAAGGGCCAGCATGGCCATCCCAGAGGTCCCAAAGAAGCCATCAAGACCCAAGGCACCAGGTGGACACCCATCCCCAGCCTTGTCCCCTCCCATTTTGGCTGGGGGGGACACAACAAAAAGCAGGACAAGAGCCAAAATTTCCACTTGGGGTGACCGGAGGGGACACGAGGACTCCCTGAGCTGCTGCAGCTCCTCCCCGAGGGTGCCCCGAGGCAAGGGGAGCCCAACTGACCGGTGGACAGGAAGCGGTGGGCGGCCAGCAGCAGCTGGGGCGACACCTTGACCTTCAGCTCGTTGTCGGAGTCCTTGAAGGCCGAGAAGTCGCGGCGGTTCTTGTGGTTGCACACCCTCTTCCTGCTGCGGTTGTCAACTGCGGGGAGCGGCGGGGTCACCCCCAGGGGCAGGCAGGAGGCCCCTCGGGTGGGATTCTGGGGAGGGGGCAGCCCCGAGACCTACTGTAGGTGTCGGACTCGTCCAGGATCTCCGACTTGATGATCTCCTCGATGACGTCCTCGAGCGTCACCAGCCCCAGCACCTCGTAGAAGGGGTCGCCCTCGCCCTCGTTGTTCACCTTCTGCACGATGGCCAGGTGGGATTTCCCTGGGGACACGCGGGGGGGTCGGACTGGGACAGCCCCACAACGGCCCCGCGTGTCCCCAGGGTGTCCCAGCCCTGGGATGTCCCAGCCCTGGGATGTCCTGGCACTGGGATGTCCCCAGGGTGTCCCTGGAATGTCCCAGCCCTGGGATGTCCCAGCCCTGGGATGTCCCCAGGGTGTCCCAGCCCTGGAATGTCCCAGCCCTGGGATGTCCCCAGGGTGTCCCTACCTTGGGATGTCCCAGCCTGGGGATGTCCTGGCACTGGGATGTCCCCAGGGTGTCCCTGGAATGTCCCAGCCCTGGGATGTCCCAGCCCTGGGATGTCCCCAGGACTTCCCAAGATGTCCCAGCCATGGGATGTCTTCTGGATGTCCCCAGGACGTCCCAGCCCTGGGATGTCCACAGGGTGTCCCAGCCCTGGGATGTCCCCAGGGTGTCCCAGCCCTGGGATGTCCCCAGGATGTCCCAACCCCCAGATGTCCCCAGGATGTCCCAGCCCATCCTGTCCCTCCCTGGAGCAATAAACTCATTACCACCTAAACGAGCCCTTGGGCTGGGCACTCACTCCCTGGGTAATGCCACCAATTAACTCCCAGGGTAATGACACTAATTAAGCCCATTAAGGCTGAGGCAGAGGTGCTCCTGAGGCTGAAGGCACCTTGGAGCTGCCTTGGGATGTGGGATGGGCCTGGCATTCCCGGGATGTCACCATGGGCTGTGGGGACACCCCCAGGAATTGGGTTTCCCTCAGTCCCTGCCCCAGGTCCCTCTGCCAGGCCGACCCCACCCCCGAGGGGACACTCAGGGACACTCAGGGACAGCCGGTGTGCTCCATCCCGGAGCCAAGACATCCCAGGGGAGGTAGCCAAGGGTCCTGCATGGCAGGAAAACCTTCCAGCCCTGCAGCCCTGGCTCCCCCTGCCCCGCCAGCCTCACCCCGAGCTGGCAGGATGGAGCGTGGCTCCTTCCAGCTCGATCCCAGCCCTCGGGTCCTGCCCCGGCTGCTCCCAGAATCACAGGGGGAAAACTCCTGGGATGAGGAATTTTGCTGCAGGGTGAGGAGCCACGTGGAAAACTGCACCCACAGGAGCAGTACCCTTAGCCTGGGGAAACTGAGGCACCTCACCGCCCTTCATCCCAAAATAAACCCACTCCCCCTCCTCAAGGCTCTCACCAGAGTGTCCTGACCTCATCCCGCTCCAGCCCCATCCCAAACCTGCCCTCATCCCAAAATAAACCCTCTCTCCCTCCTCAAGGCTCTCACCAGTGTCCTGACCTCCTCCTGCTCCAGCCCCATCCCAAACCTGCCCTCCCTGACCCTCTCCACTCTTCATTCCAGAGCCAGCAGCCACCTGGTCACTCAGGGAAAAGCAGCTTTTAGGGAAAGGCACCTCCCAGATCCCCTTTTTCCTCCTCCCTCACCAGGGGCTGGGCAAAGGCAGCTCCTGAAGGGCTGAAAAAACGATTTTATCCCGGGGTTGTCGTCAGGGCCACTCAGCCCCTTTATGGCCAGCGGGGTGGGGTGTGGTGGGGACAGGTGAGGCAGCCCAGGTGAGTCAGGAGCTGCTCCCTGCGGGATGAGCAGCACAGGGAGGGGCCCAGCACAGCAAACACGGCCCAAAGGGCACCGGATCAGGGTCACCGAGGGGGGACACGCCCCAGGACCCCGACACGGGGACGGGGAGCGACACCCAGAGGGACAGTTGGGAGGGATCTCAGGGCTCATCCAGTGCCACCCCTGCCACGGGCAGGGACAGCTCCCACTGTCCCAGGTGGTTCCAGCCTTGGGCACTTTCAGGGATTCAGCTGGAGCTGCCACCAGGAACGGGAGGTTCCAGAGGGAGAACAGAGCTCCTCGTGGAATTCTGGAGAGGGTGGGAGGGACCTTAGGNGGGGAGCGACACCCAGAGGGACAGGGAGGTCCCCACGGGCTGGAATGCATGGGAGGGATCTCAGGGCTCATCCAGTGCCACCCCTGCCACGGGCAGGGACAGCTCCCACTGTCCCAGGTGGTTCCAGCCTTGGGCACTTCCAGGGATCCCTGGGCTGGAGCTGCCACCAGGAACGGGAGGTTCCAGAGGGAGAACAGAGCTCCTCGTGGAATTCTGGAGAGGGTGGGAGGGACCTTAGGGCTCATCCACCCCCTAAACCTTCCACTATCCCAGGGTGCTCCAGCCTGGCCTTGGACACTCCCAGGGATCCAGGGGCAGCCACAGCTCCTCTGGGAATTCCATCCCAGCCCCTCCCCACTCCCAGCCAGGAATTCCTGCCCAATATCCCATTGAAATCTCCCCTTTCCCAGGGGGAAGCCATTCCCTGTGTCCTGTCCCTCCATCCCTTGTCCCCAGTCCCTCTCCAGCTCTCCTGGAGCCCCTTTAGGGCTCTGAGCTGTCCCTGGAGCCTTCCCTTCTCCAGGGGAACATTCCCAGCTCTCCCAGCCCGGCTCCAGAGGGAAATTCCCCATTCAAAGCCTCGCAGCCGAAACGGGAAGGTCGGGAAGAGGCTGGATATGGGAACTGTCACCCCAAGGGCAGCACCTGTGACGTGCCCATGGCCCTGGGCACAGCTCAAACCCCACAATTAGCACAGCCAGCTAACGATTCCCTCCGGATGCATCTCCTGCCTCTGCTCCAGGTCGTGACCGGGGCAATGTGGCCTCGAATCCACGAGGAATTTGCGGGGCTCACCTCCAAAACCCAGCCCCGCAAATTCCCGGCTCCTGAGCCGGCGGTGGAAAAACAACAGCGGCAGGCTTTGTGCCCGGAAGGAAGGAGGGAGCTTAAATCCCTTAATCAGGATCCGGGCAGGGAAAGCCGCTGCCAGCAGCCGGGATAACTCCAGCCCCAGCAGCAGCTCTGCGCGCTGCTTTTGGCAACCGGGGTGGGACGGGCCAGCACCTCCCAAACCCTCACCCAGGCTGGAGCCGAGTTTCTGCTGCAGGAGGGGTTTAGGAATCCCTGAATGTCCCTGGAATGTCGCACAAAGCTCGGTCCGAGCCTCCCGGGGGCGTAACGGGAGCCGCGGAGCGCCCGGGGTCACGGCCGGCACAGCTGCTCGGCAGCCGGGAGCTTTCCTTCATCCCGGCCTGACCCAGGAGATGGGGAGGGCAGGCTGGAAAACCTCGGGAAAAGACCCTGGGAAGGGCAAATCCCACCTCGGAGCTTTCCACAGCCAGCCCGCATCCCATTCCTCCTCCTGCTCCTGCTCTTCGGGAAGCAGAGCGAGGATGGAGCCAGCCCCGAGCAGCCCTGGCTGCTCCCAGCTCCCGGGAAAAGCCCGGAGGAGGGAGCCAAACCCAAATCAAGGAGCCCAGAGATCTTCCAGCACTTCTCCAAAATCCTCCGAGGCTAATAACTAAAAACAAGGAGCAAGGAAACATTCCCGGCACGGGAAACCTCCAAATCCAAGAAATCTGGGCTGGGACTAAAGTTTGGTGACCCTGCCTGTCCCCGACGTGTCACTCATTCCCTCAGCATCGTGGCCACTCTGGAGAGCCCTGGCATGGGCAGTCCCAGCTCTGGAGAGCAAAACCCCCTGGAATTTTGCTTCCAGCTGGAAGGAAGCAGCACCTCCACGACCCCTCCTCACCCTTTTTGAACTCCTCCAGCATGGCATCCAGCTTGGTGTCGTGGAAGACGACGTGCACGGGGTGGTTGTAGAACTTGGTGATGGTCTTGAGGGGCGTGCAGTCGTCGGGGTCCACGAAGGCCAGGTCCTTGACGTAGAGGATGTCCATGATGTTGGACCTCTCGTCCTCGTAGACCGGGATGCGGGTGTAGCCGCTCTCCATGATCTCGGACATGGTGTTGAAGTCCAGGATGGCGTCGCTGTTGATCATGAAGCAGTTCTGCAGCGGGGTCATCACGTCCTCCACCGTCTTGGTGCGCAGCTCCAGCGCTCCCTGGATCATGTTGAGCTCCTCCTTCACCAGGTCGTTGTAGGGCTCAGTCACCTTCAGCATCTCCACCAGCTTCTCCCGGTTGTAGACGGTGCCGATCTCCTGGCCCAGGATGCAGTCCAGGAGCTTGCTGATGGGGTAGGACAGCGGGAACGTCACCAGCATGAAGAACTTGGTGACCACGATGGTGTTGGCGCCCACGGCCAGCCCGTGCCGCGAGCAGAGCGCCTGCGGCACGATCTCCCCGAAGATGACGATGCCGATGGTGGAGGCCACCACGGCGCCGATGCCGGAGCCGATGAGGTCGTCCAGCAGGATGGTCAGGGTGGTGTTGACCAGCACGTTGCCCAGCAGCAGCGAGCAGAGCAGGTAGTTGCCTTTCCTGCGGATGGGCTCGATCCTGCGGGCGTAGCGCTTCTCCTTGTCGGTGCCGCAGTTCTGCACGATGCGCAGCTCCATGGGGTCCAGCGCCATCAAGCCCAGGTTGAGCCCGCTGAACATCCCCGACAGCACCAGCAGCCCCGCGATCAGGATCACCTGCAGCCACAGCGGCAGCAGCAACTTCTTCTCCTCCAGCACCACCACGTGCCCGTCCGGGCCCTGGTGCGGCAGCCAGGGCTGGCCGGGCCGGCGCTGCGAGCACAGCACGTAGGTCTTGGCGCGCTCGTCCTTGCGCAGCGGCTGCACCCACACCCGCAGCAGCGCCGAGGTGTCGCGGGGCTCGGGGGGGCCCGGCCGCACCACCAGGTCCTGCGAGCGCTCCTGGCACGTGGCGTTGGCGCTCGAGGCGTTGCCGCCCGGCCGCAGCTCGGCGAAGGCCACGCGCTCGGAGGCCCGCGGGCCCAGCCCCAGCCCGTAGAGCCGCAGCACGGCCTCGCTGCCCTCCGTCAGGCGGATGGGCCCGCCGGCCGCCCCCGCCGCCGCCGCCGCCGCGGGCTTCGTGCTCTCCTCCAGCCGCAGCCCCAGCACCACGGTGTCGGCCGCGGGCACGGCGCCGCCGGGCAGCGCCAGCAGCAGCAGCAGCGGCGGCAGGAACGGGCCCGGGGAGAGCGGGCTCCCGCCACAGCCGCCGCCGGCGCTCCCGCCGCCGCCGCCGCCCGCCGCCATGTTGGGCACTGGCGGGAGCGTCACGCACGGAGGACGCGCCCACGCGGTGACGTCACGCGCGAGGGCACGCCCCGGAGAGCCGTGCGCTGGACCACGCCCCCAGTGGTGACGTCACTCCGGCGCGCCCTGCAGGGGGTCGATGAGGTCACGCCCAAGGTGACGTCACACATAGAACATTATCCAGCAGGGGACAGAGACACAATGGCCGTGCCCCAGAACTAAAGGGCCACGCCCTCCGAAGTTGCGTCACACAGAGACACGGCCCCTCCCCACGGGGGTGTAGGAACCACGACTGTGCCCCGTGGGCGAGACTCTTACAGGGATACACCCCCAGCGGTGACGTCACACATAGGACCACGCCCCAGGTCACTGATCTGGCCGCACCCCCTCGGTGACACCTTTAATGTGACGTCACAGCCCCTGGGCTCCGCCCCGCAGCAGAGGGAAGCGATCTTGGGGGCAACCCTGCGGTGACGTCACCTGGCAGGCCACGCCCACGCCGAGGGAGTCACGTGGCTGGCCACGCTCCCCTGCTGGGGGGTACAGACAGGGACACGCCCCATGTGACGTCACACGCGTGGCCGCGCCCCGGGAGCGCTTATACGACCACGCCCCTTTATGACATATATAGAGAACCACGCCCCCACGGGGAACACACGACCACGCCCTCTCTGTGCTATAGCCCACGTGACCGCGCCCGATCCGCCCCCTGGGCGTGTCATCCCTGGCCCCGCCCCCCAGCCGGTGCCTTAAAGGGGCCGATGGTGGCCAGGCTTTGGCCGAGGTGTCTCTCCGGGAACGGGAGTCGGAGGGGACAGGAGGCACTGGGACCTGGTGGGGGGTGCGCAATCTGGCTAGAGGATCTTGGGGGAACACCGGGATCCAGGGGGAATCACGACCTGGACGGGGGAAACAGGGCCTAGGTGTGCACTAGGAATTTGGATGGGGGGCACCAGGACTTGGGATGGCACCGGGACCTTAGGGACATCAGGATCTTTAGGGGTACCAGGATCTGGAGGGGCACCAAGACCTGGGGGAGGGCATTAAGGCATGGAGGCGAGCACTAGGACCCTGTAGAGCAGAGAGTTGGAGGCGGAGGAGCACTAGGACCTGCGGTGGCACCAGGATCTCTGGGGGCTGGCACCAACAGCCGGGAGAAGGAGGTCACCCAGCTCAGTGGTAGCTGCCATCGCCTGGCGCCGAACTACATTACCCATCACCTCTCGCGCACACGCAGTTGACAGACAGCCATACGACCAACCATCATTGGCAGCTCCGCCAGTGGGCGGGAACAGTGGGGAAGGCCAGCCAATGGGCGCGCGGGGCGGGGCGCGGCGCGGCAGGGGAAGATGGCGGCGGCGGGCCGGTGGCGGGCCGGCCTGGCCCTGCTGGCCGTGGCGCTGGGGCTCGGCGGGACCGGGGCCGAGCAGACCGAGGAGCACCTCAAACGCGAGCACTCGCTGTCCAAGCCGTACCAGGGTGAGCGGGGAGGGCGGGCGGTGGTGGCGGACGATGCCCGGTGCCGGTGCCCGGTGCCGACGGTGCGTGTGGGCCGCAGGTGTGGGTTCGGCCAGCTCGGGGCTGTGGGACCTGCTGGGCAACGCCATGGTCATGACCCAGTTCATCCGCCTCACCCCCGACGTGCAGAGCAAGCAGGGAGCCGTGTGGAACCGAGTGGTGAGCGCGGGGCGCCGGGGAGAGGGTCGGGAGCGCAGGGGAACCGGCACGGGCTCGGGGAGAGGGACCGGGACCGGGACAGGAGGGGACCAGAAACGGGACCGGGCAGCGGAAGGCCACAGGGGATAGAGTTGGGGTTGGGGCTGACGGGGACCGGGGGGACACGGGATGGGATGGGGATGGGATGGGATGGGATCCATGGGGTGGGATGGGAGGGGATGCAGGGGGGGGGAGGGGCGCGATGGGGTGGGGTGGGGTGGGC
>WAAE01004254.1:0-31763 GCA_013400495.1 Nicator chloris | reverse complement strand
AAAAAAAAAAAGTAAAAGTAAACCAGGAACAAAAGAAGGCTGAAATAAAAAGCCTGGCTCATCAAAGTGCAGCACAAGAATAGCAGAGACTTTTGGTCTGAGAAGTAGTAATGAGCAGGAGGCTCCTGTGATCTCCTGCTGTCTCTAAGTACAACATCCTTCACTCCTCTGTTCCCCAGCTGGAGATGATAATGAGGTATCCAGATGATAAACTCAGCAAAGAACTGGTCACTGTGAGTGATGGGAAGACACCTGTGCTGGATGCAAATAATGGCTTTGTAGGAATAGAGAAGCTCTTCATCCAGACAGTGCTTATGACAAAGTTCCCAAGTTCTGCTTCTCAAGTTCTTCTCTGGCCTGTCAAGTGAATAAAAGATTTTATATGCTCCAAAATTGCAGAATGTTGATCCCACATTATCTCTTTCTAAATCATTGAAAGCCAAGTCATGCAGTCTCACATGCTCACATGTGGACTCCATGTGATTCAGGAATGTGATCCCAACCTAACCACACCACAGTTAAGTAGGTGTGAAAGTGCCTCAGCAAATTCTGGAGTGACAGGTGACTTCAGGCTCTCCTAGGAATTCAGAGCTCTTTCACTGAGGGACACCACAGCTATGAATGCTTTGGAGAACAGGAACACACCTCTGCCAGGGATCTTGAGACTAAATTAAACCAGACACAGTGGATGGAGACAGATTTTCAGCGTCATTAAACTATTTTTCTCATCACTCTGATGGGACAGAATTCCTTCAAATCAATGCACATATAAATCTCCTTCATGAAGCTAAGGAAATGCAAAGGGGCTCTATTGTAAAAATAATCAAGTTTGAGGACTATGTGAAGGCAGGCAAATTAAATTGCATAAAACCAAAGTATATAAGAAATTGTGGGGAGAGGAGATTGAGCAGATGAGGCACCTTGCCAGCAGAAAGGGACCTGCCAAACATCTCCAGATGCCTTTGCTGTCCATGCTACAAATTAGAACAACTGAAAGTCATCCCAGTAAAGCAGCTTTGCTGGTCCCTTGGGTTTTTTTCACAAAGTCCAGTCTCCTCCTCTGCTTTGTATCTCCTGTGTTCTTTCACACTGAAACGTGCTACTATTCTGAAACAGTTGGTATTTCTGTTTGCTCTTCTTGAGCAGGGGTGGATGAAACAGGAGTGAGGGCTGGAGTGAGAGCAGCGACTGGTGCCTATTTGTGGGTTACGTTTTTGGTGCAGGAAAGTATGAACACCCACAAAGTTCTGTTCTGCTGTACAGGCTGGACAAGTCTGATTTCTATGGCTTCCTCCTACTCATGTTTGCCTTTTTCAAAGGCTATTTTTTCTCTTTTATGTATAAGACATCAAGTCCATATTGCATAAGGTGGGAAAAGGCCTTCACCTCTCCAGGTTTTGAGTTTTTCTGTTTGATTTTGTTTTTCATTTCAATGGTGTTTAATNCTCCTACTCATGTTTGCCTTTTTCAAAGGCTATTTTTTCTCTTTTATGTATAAGACATCAAGTCCATATTGCATAAGGTGGGAAAAGGCCTTCACCTCTCCAGGTTTTGAGTTTTTCTGTTTGATTTTGTTTTTCATTTCAATGGTGTTTAATGGTCTCTAGCTCTTTCAAAAAAAAATTAGAAAGCTTCTGTCATTTTGGAACAGTAAAGAAGAAAAGAGGTTCTTACAGTAATAGAAAAATACACTAAACCTTGTACATAATGAAGTGCAAGATTTCTTTGTATCTGCCTAACTGAGAAAAAACTAAACTGAAGGCAGATTTATTTATTAAGTAACAAGCCTGCTCTGAATCTAATCCTTTCTCAGGCCAAGTTCTTGGGTTTACCCCTGTAAATCTTATAAACTGAAGCAGTGAATGGCATGTCTCCTGGGTTACATCAGCATCAATGAAACAGAGTAAATGAAACAGGTGTAAAGCTGAACAAAAATGGGTTTATTTTTGCAGCTTGAAGTACATTTGGAAGAGGTGAATAGTGAAGGGTTATCTTGCTAAATTATGTTGAGCCCTGCCAGACAGAACCACACTGTACACATCTGCTGATATAAATACAGAAATATGTACCAGCCATTCAAAAGCAGTAAAAATAAAAGCTGTTTTCCATTTCTTCACATTAAAAGCAATCCCTGTTTCAATGAATGTTTCAGCTCAGTAAAGGTTCTGAGATGGGCTTTTCATGGTTACACAAGTCAAATATTTTCCTCCCTCTAGAAGATATTCTCAACTATGTTTCACAAGAAACAAAAGAAAATAAAGTCCAGTTAAATTAAAATGTGGGAAAGTTAACAATTAAAAAGGTGCTATCCATCTTTAGCTGATTCTCAAAATAATTGATGAAATCCTTCAAGCTAAAGGGAGCATTTGTACTCAGTTTGTTGGGATTTATTTCACCATTATTAGTTTAGTACTTGTTATGTATCCCAGCAGAACAGAAGCATCTTTGGACTGTGTTGCAGCATAAATTAAGATGTTAAAGCAAGTCATCACTGCAAAGATCCCACGCTATAGGAAGGACTAAACAACGGGTTGATGGTACGAGCAGAGATGTGCTGTCTTCAGAGAGCAGTTACAAGTGAGTTCTCCTCTGAGCCCACTTCAAATTTGAGAAACTGGGATCAGGATCTGGGTGTGCCCTTGTGCCAATTTTTAATCACACTCTGCAGTTACCTACCCTGGGAACACTTAGAAAACTTTTGAAATAATAAATGTAGTACAGCAGAGTACAGCAAGAGCAGTCTGGCACAGGAAAATCAAACTAAACTTTGACTTTTGCTCACAAGCAAATTTTCTACTACCATTAAAATGTCCATTTTTTCTTCATTACTGGTACACTGTAAGAATGTTTAAAATAAATCTGCTACACTTTTTTGCCCTTTTAATTTTCTTTTGGCTGAGGTTGCCATCCTTCAATTCATGTTCTGCATACAGCAAAAGTCATCATAGCTGGGCTTTTTGTGTGCTTTTTTATGGGCCCTGACATTACACTCAACCTCAAGCTGGGGCGAGAATTTTCTTGAAATAGATTTATGCTTTTTGACACAAGGAAGACAACAGCAACCTGACCAAACCTTAAACGGCCCCCTCTGCCCCAATTCATAGATTAATTCCAATTTTTATTTGTAAATCTTGATACTCAAAAGACCCTTGAAGGAAATACAACATGACCATCAGAGTTAGGAATTTATGGACATCTACTACCCTATTTCATTGGTGAGACAAAGGTGGTAGTAATTCAAATATCTCATTGGTGGGACCAAAGTCTGTGTTGAGCAAAGGTTGTGAATATTTTCATACGAAAGGTCCAGATGGGACAGCTCATATGTGTTCTTCTCTTATTTCCACCACAAAAATAATAATAGATTCAAATCAAAATCCGGATGCAAATATTTTCTTATACCTTACACCTCTTCTCTTGCCTGATTGAGATTCATTGTATTATTGTTTTTACCTGTTAATTTTCTCAGTCATGTGTAAGGCAGAAAAAACAGCAGTTTTGCCCATAAGATGCCACAATCACATCAGTTCAGCCATGTCTATACGTAAAGAATATTGCAATGTCAAGCATAAACCGTGGTTAATTTTAAGCTGTAAGTAACGAAAAAGTTTATTAAGCACAGAGAGTAAATCTGCCACAAGACATTCCCTACCAGATTGAATCAGCTTTATAGTAGATTAAACTGTAGCCTCAAACTACTTGATAATTCCACTTTAATGTTTCCAGTTTGTCAAATTTTAATATTAAATGAGTGTGAAATTTTAGCCGGAGGAAAAGCAAAGTTTCATGACTAGAAAGTTGCTGCTGGCTGAGAAGAAAAAAAAAGGTTCATGGAAATTAAAATAAGTTCTGATTTTTCTTGTGTTTACTGTATTTTCAACATAAGAAGAAACCAAAAGAAAATAAAATGACTAATGATAACCAAGGAATTAATAACTCATAATAGTTAAGTCATAAAATAATGTCAGTTATTTTGCCCTGTTTCAGGTAAAGAGCAGAGAAATACACAATGAGTATGTGCTATACCCAAAATTTCTAACTAAAGGGTTCTGTCCCATAGGATGATATTTTGGCTTGATTGAAGCCACAGTAAAATTCCCATCTGCAGCTTCTATATCACACTGCAGTAATAGCTCTCCTCCTCAGAATAGCTTATTACTTTGCTCTCCCACCAGTCCAGTGTGTTTTATAATAGGAATTTAATATCTGGACAGATAACTCTACATTTTTTCTGGTCAAAGTCTTCAAGATGTTCTTGTATGTCAGTATGTGCTGACCTTGTTCTGTTGTTGACCTATACAGACATGTGTCTGTGCCTTGGCATCAAGGAGTGGACACTCCCAGAGGTCTACCAGGATTTTATAGTGCTGGTGCTTCCTAAATATCAGCATTAAATATTTTCAGGTGTCTGCATCAGAAAGAGCAACACCAGCAGGCCAACAGAGGTGATCCTGCCCCCCTACTCAGCCCCAGTGAGTGAGACAGGGATCCTCGGTACAAGAGAGACAAGGAGCCACTGGAGAGGGCCCACAAGGGTGGTTTAGGGATTGGAGCATCTCTCTTATGAGGAGAGACTGCCTGATCTGGGCCTATTTAGTTTGGGGAAGAGAAGATTGAGAGTGGATCTCACCAACACGTATAAATATCTCCAAGGCAGGTGCCAAGAGGATGTGCCTGACTCATTTCAGTGGTACCAGGGACAGGACAAGGACCAATGGTGTTAAACTAAAACACAAGTTTCACCTCAACATGAGGAAAAATTCCTTACATCAATTGAAGATGTCAGAGCACTGGGACAGGCTGCTCACAGAGGTCATGGAGTGTCCCTCTCTGGAGACATTAAAAACTCAGCTGGATGTAACCTGTGTAACCTACTCTAGGTGACCCTGCCTTGGCAGGGGTGATCTCTAAATGTCCCTTCTAACCCTAACAAATTTGTGATTCAATGTCTGTGACTCTATAGCACCAGCACATTATGGTAGTGGGTATTTACATCATCTGTTTGTCAAGGGGCCATTTAGAAATAGTGTGGGGTGAATAATCTGAGATACCAAATGAAATCTTTGCCTGCTAAAGTATGAAATTTGTGATTGTGAATCCAAGAATTGAAACTTTTATGCTGCACAGTCCCTTCCTTCCTAATACTGAGAGACATTAAAATCACTGAACAGAGCAATCTGCTTTACCTGTTTGTTATGTCCCTTCTGCAGGTGTTAATAGACCAGATCCTGATGTTTTTACAGGGGTATGAAAATCAAACTCTCACTGCCTACTTCATGCTCTCTACTTATGGATGGGAATAAAGTATCTGCCCTTATTTGAATTTATTATTCTTAACCTTTGAAACTATTGGTCACAAATATATGCTAAATGGCTTAAAAATATTTTGGGCTTGAGAACTTTGAAGTTTTCAGGTAGGGCACGACACAAGAAAGCTGACTATAACAAAAGCCCTCTTGTTCATGAGTTTCCATCTTGCTTGGTACCAAGATGAAGTCATGGAGGACAGCAAATTCCTGGGACTTCACTGCCCTCCATGAACTGCAGGTAGATCTCAGCAGGACACCCCAGGCCACATTCCTGTGCTTTATTCCTAGTGCCTGGCAGGCACTGGGCTGTGGATGGAAGTCAACACAGCATGAATCATCTTGGAGGAGAGGGAAGTACTGTGCTGTGAGTGGGAGGAAGCATTTGGATGAGCTGGCAGAAGCTGTGCCTGCCACAGGACACAAAGATCTGTCACTACCCCTGAACTCCACTGCACCAGTGGCCGGAAATAATCCCTGACTTCACTTGCCTGGTGACTGTGTAACATCTCCCTGGTAAATGTGCCTTGAGGGTCTTCTCTAAACCAGTCACCTGGCTGTGACTTTGGTTTATGAACACGTCAGGGCCACCCCAGATGTGGCAGGTGTTTGAGGGTGCAGCTGAAGTCTTGTGACCAGCTAAGGACACTTGGAATGCCTAAGGTCGATGTCTATTAAGATTTATGGAAAAGGTCTTTTCTTTAGCTCTATTTCAGGGTGGGCTGTACCCAGAGTATTTTTTGAATCCTAGAATTATATAATGGTTCAGGTTGGATAAGAGTTCAAAGATCACATAATCCAACCTCAGTTCCATGTGCAGGGATGCCTTCCACTAGAAGGTGGAGGACAGGGAAATGACAGACAATCTCTGGAGATGTCTATCAGAAGTGTTTTCTTTGCAGGTGCAGAAGCAGATTGGCACGGTGTGATAATGAAATTTCCTGATATATTAGGTGAGAGCTGGCAACACAGCATGATGGGGAAAAGTATCCCTTTAAATTTTCCTAGCTGCAAGTCTGTCCAGTGACAACATGCCCTTCACACATCTCTGATGAGGAAGTGCATCTTCAACACTTACATGTCCCTTCTGATAATGAAGAGGGGCAAGTGGAGCTGTCATTCAGGCATCTTGGCTCGGTGGTGGGCCATAAGGTGAGGGCTCAGACCTGCAGCTGCTTCCCTGCTGTGTCACACGTTTTCTTCCTTTGTCTGCATCTTCCCATCCCAGGGGGGTCTGCAACTTCTCCCTCAGATGTGATGAAGCAGGAGCCATGGATGCACCAAAAATAAGCACTTCCCTCAGCTCAGGCTCTTTACTTTAGAAAAGCTGCTTTCATCCCTTGTGGCAGTTTGTCAGAATTAGAATCAAGTGACCTTAAATGTGTTTATCTTTTTATTATGCAATTAGCAGCATTGCAATGTCCTGTGATTTCTTTTTGTAACTTAGTCCTCGTAACTGAATTGCAGAGATATCCTAGAAATAGACACAATAGGGACTTGGGAATAGTAGTAATTACAAACCTCCTGAGTTTTCCAGTCTCCCAAGTTAATGTTTTAATTAGCTATTGGTATTTAATTCACTCCTAGAGGCAGTTCATTTAAACCATTGCAAAATCATTTTTAAAGTTATTTCAGTTTTTGCATCAGAATATGGAATCAATGTTTAAAATATCTAGAAATGACATGCTTTTCATTCACATTTACACAATGACTTTCAGAGGTTAAGGAAGAGAAAGATGGTTTTCATTTTATCCATAGCTTTTCAGTGCATCACCGAATAAATCCAGTGCTTAACAGCCCCACCTCCTGGTGAAAAAGCAACGAGAAAACACATTTTGCTGGCAATGTTTTCTGATCTAGCTTACATAATGGAAATGCTTTTGTTTTTTATTTTGCATGACAGCTCTAGAGCATGTTTGGAGCTTTTTTCTTTCTTTATATATATTCCCTGTTTTTTTTTTCTCTCACCTCACAGGGATATTATACTCTTAATATTGCTTTTCTCCTTAATGTCTCCTTTAAAATGGCTGAAAAATACACTCTCTGATTTTTATGCCTCCCCATAGATAAATCCAAAGCTAGAAATCAGGAAAAAAACAATAGGTTCTGGAAACTTCTGAAGCTGTTCTTGGGTGCAATGTCTTCAGGAGATAAAGCATGAGACCAGGAGGAATCCCAAGATGACGTAAATCTTAGAGAGTAAATCATTATATGTCAGGAAACCATTATCCAGTAGCATGGATGAGCCTACGCCTGCCCTGAGGAACGATATTTCCCATGTGATTCTTTCCTAGGCCAAAATCTAGGTTCCAACTTAATATTTTTTTTCACAGTAATCTCCTAATAGTGTATGCTGATACCTTTTATCTTCTTTCACTGCTTCCTTCAGAACTTGTAAAATTTCTATGAACCCAAAGTAGTTAATAACAAGAAGAGGACAGCCAGCATTTGGGAGATGAAAACAGCCCACATTCAATACTTGGAAGCATCATGAGGACAATGAAAAGGTCAGTGACTTCATTGCTAAACAGAGCATGCAAGGAAGGAGCATGGCACGCGTGTGGAGAGGGTCTGGATGTTTCACCATGGGAAAACTTCAGTGTAAATCATGAGCAAGTTTGATTACGATCTTCCACTTTGATTTTTCTGATTCAGTCTCTGCTTCAACTCTGCACCACCTTTAAGCTTGCCAGCACCTCTCTCCTCCAGCTGCCTGCCAGCCCAGCTCTTCCCCAATGTCAGGATTCACAGCACTGTGGCTGGCCCTGCAGCACCTCGCAGAGTGGAGGCTGTGCTTTGCTGTGTGCTGCCTTTTGAGCAGGGCTTCTCAAGAGCAAGAATTATAGAATCATGGAATTCCAAAAATACAATATTCCTGGCCCTGCACAGGACCCCCCAACAATCACACCAAGTGTCTGAGAGCATTGTCCAAGTTCTTCTTGGACTTTGGCAGTCTTGGGGCTGTGACCACTTCCCTGGGAGCCTGTTCCAGTGCCCAGACACCCTCTGGGTAAAGAATCTTTTCCTAATATGCAACCTAAACTTCCCCTGACTCAACTTCAGGTCACTCCCTAGGGTCCTGTCACTTGTCATCAGAGAGGAGAGATCAGTGCCTGCCCCTCCTCTTCCCCTCACAGGAAGCTTTAACTGCAGCGAGGTGTCCCCTCAGCTTCCTCCAGGCTGAACAGACCAAGTGACCTCAGTCACTCCTCATATGGCTTTTCCTCATGGCACTTTGTTGCCCTCCTTTGAATGTTCTGTAATGACTTTATATCTTTTTTACATTGTGGTGCCCAAAACTGTCCCCAGGACTCAAGGTGTAGCCGGCTCATTGCAGCAGAGCAGGACAATCCCCTCCCTTGCCCAGCTGGTGATGCTCTGGTGATACCCCCAGGACAGGGCTGGCCCTCCTGGCTGCCAGGGCACTGCTGGCTCATGTTCTACTGTCCATTGACCAGGACCCTTTCTGTGGCATTGCCCTCTAGAGTCCCATTCCCCAGTCTATCCACACAGCCAGGGTTACCCTGCCCCAGGTGCAGAATCCAACAGTTGTTTTTGTTCAATTTCACACAGGTGGTGATTGCCCATCACTCTAATTTGTCCAAGTCTCTCTACAGGGGCTCCATATGCAGCCTCCTGGACAGTTGGTGTCTAGTTGGGGTGGGAAGTGGCAGCAAGGTATTCCTTTTCCAGAATTAAATGCAAATTAGACTTATCAGGGAATGCATTCTAAAGAAGCACAGAGACCTGGAAGGCTGTGCTTTCACAGGTATCCGTTGGTGTATTTATAGTGGAATCTATCCAGCAATAACATATTTAAATTTCCCCATTTGTCTGTAGGGTTGAAATGCCTCCACTAATTCTTTCCAGTAGTATGCCTTTAAATACTAATCAAGATCAAGCCTGAAGTTGCAACACAACGCATTAGCATGTGAGGGAAACATTCTCTACTCATATCTGAAAGGGGCAAACCAACCCTGGCCACAGCATTTGGCTCCACATAATCACTATTCCATTTGCAAGCTTAACAAAATGGTGCATTAAATTTCAAGCGCTGTTGATTTCTCTTGGGGTGGTAATAAAAAGTGAGTTGTAAGGTTTTCTTTTAGGGAAAGGTGTAAGAGATGTAAAAGGAATACATGTAAGGATTTAAGAGGAAATGCACATGGTTGAGAGGCACAGGAATGTGCTCACAGTTTCAAAGACTGAAGTTCCATCTATCCACGTCCTTTCTGTTGTTCAGATCTCCCATCACAGGTTGCTTGAGGCTGCCTCAAGAAGTCTCCTTGCTTTGTTCACCTTCTTTTCAAAGTATTGACAATCCTCTCTGGTTTGCAGATTGTTCTGGTCTAAAAAGCAAATTAAGTCACTGGGCAGGAAGAGGGAAGAGGAGAGAGGATATCTGTGCACATGCCCTGAGATTGAATTGAACCTTACATCTTGTTTGAAAGGTTGCCTACAGAAGGGAATAAATGAGAATGTTATCGGTATGTGGACTTCAGTTCTGCTAACTTCTAAATACACAAGCATACAAAATATTCTGGTGCTTAAATAAATTGCCAAAATGGGCTAATGTGATTCACCTCTCACAGAGGCAAACTCTGAGAGTATCCCACCTTACCTACTTTACCTACAACATTTACCCTCAGTGCAAGAACCAAAAGGAGATCCATTGATCCAATTCAGTCCATCCTGGTGGAGAATAAAAACTGTTTAGGACTGAAATAACTGCTAAAGTTGACTCTCCTCTCAGTGACCACAAGGCAAACCACTTTCTCATTAGATATTTTACTTCAGAAATGTCATCAAAAATATTTGGGAAAAGACACTGAAAATGAAGGATTTATCCTCTCATTCTTGCTGGACTGTTCAGGAAGATTGTAGCATTCCTTCCATGCCACACTCAACCATATGAATAAAAGAGGAGTTTGTTTTTTCAGGCTGTCAGGGAAAAACCTCTCAGGGAGCACTAAATTAACATTAAACCACTCTGTAGGTGCCTAGGGCTGGTACAGGGGTAATAGTGGCAGGACTCAAGAATTTAAGAAATTAATCTGAAGGTTATATATAACTGAAGCAAAAAAAAGAAATTCTGGAAAAAAAAAGTAATTATAAGTATGACTTGTGAAGTAAAGCATCTGAAATACAAATGGGAGAATAATTTATAACTAATAAACTAAAAAACATATTTTTTTTTCAATAGAGTGTGTATGAACTTGCAAAGTAAGTGATTAATAAATTGTTCATGAGCAGCTCACTGCAGTATGGGACCTTTGAGCTGTGTTAGATTACTACATGAAAAGCATTGGGACTGCTATATGGACCCAACCAAAGTAAAAATTTAATCAAAAGAATTGCTATGTGAGTGAATTCTGTTGCAGATAAACAATTCATGCAGTTTATTATTAAACACTAAATACCTTTTAATGGTTGCTCCATAACAATCATTTCTTTGGGCTTACTATTCCATTCACAAATGTTTTTTGTCATGTGTTTAAGTTGAATGTTGATCTACTGCAATTTTTTACAGAGAAAACACAATTAATAAATTAGTTATTATCAATAATTAATATATATAAATAATAGATGAATGTTAATAAATTAATAATACAGCCAGTAGGCAAGAATTGAAAGCAAATACAAAATTGATTCATTCAAAGTAGAGAAAGTATTAGGAAGGATTAGGAGAACAGTGCTGCCAGTAGTGGTTTCTATGACTTTGAGGAAGCCCTGTCACTTTGGGATTTCTTTATTTCCACTTTTGATTCTTCATTGACTTTGACTTATCTTAATGATCAATTTTTGTCAGCTGTCATCCACTTCTAACCTTGAAATGTTACAGGAGTTTTTAGAAGATTCTCAAAAAATCAACCTTTCCCTGTAAATCTAATGAGAAAACAGTGATGTTGGTAGGAAAACGAGTCAGATTTCATCCTGGGAGGAGACAGGTTTTGTTATGAAGTCCCAGGGATACAAGAACAGGAGTTCTTGCAGGAGTTGTGTTCTGCTGACTTTCTTCTTAGCAGTTTTTAATTTTTAAAATTCTGTAACCATCCCTCCAGAGTTTCACACTTTGAAAGATAGCAACAGGCTAAATTAAGCAATTCTTTGACGACTTTAAGGAATCAATATGGTAGGCAAAAATTTCACCCTCCTTTCTAACCTGGACAGGTCTCTTTTCTTTGGTTTGAGGAACAAGCAATTTAAATAAAATTTAGATAAAGCAATCATCAAACAGCTGCATGTCAGATAAAGTTATCTTTTTTCAAGGTGCTCTGTATCAGCACAAATAATGATGAAGTTGTGAGAAATGGATGTCCCATTGTACTGTTGGTTTTCTCACTGGCTGTGACAGAAAGAAGCTTTTCATTCTGCATTTCCATAAGTATTTTCCATCATGTTACCGCACAATAGTTCAACCTATTAGCTAAGATTTTTTCTTGCTTTTCAGTACCAAAAAGAAGAATTTTTCTAAATATGATCCTTCCCCAGAACAAAATATATACAGAGCCTGGCTTTAGACTAAGCAGACAGATGTCAAGAACAGCATATTTAGAGAGAAAAGTAGCCTTGGGAAAGACTGTTTGCAGTCCCACTTCCAGTACACATGTAAGGAGCTGTGTTATTCAAGCAAAACAAGTTGTTTCAGGTTCTGAAGTCAACCAAAAACTTCTTAAAGTTGAACTGTGAAGTTTGCATTAGAAAATAAGTCTAGTAGAATGGAGAGTATCTTTTGACTGGCTCAACCAAAGGAAAAAAAATCTTTAAATCTTCTCTAATTTAATTTCAAACTAAATTAAAGGAATTCAGGTAGAAAATAAACAAAGAGAATTTTCCAAATGCTGTTAGAGATATATCTAAGTGTTCCTAAATGGAAAACCATGTCAGTCTCAGGAGATGCCCTCAGATGAAAATAGTTTCAGGCTGCAAGGTTCTTAACTAATAGTTCTGTTCCTATGCTTTTATGGTCTGAATGAGGGATATGACAGTAGGCAGTAAAAGCAATTAAGTAGTGATACAGAAAAATGAAGAAGACTCTTTTAGCAAAATCACACCTGTGAATGTGCAGTCACAGCCTCTGACAGCTCTCTTCTTCGTCCTAGTATATTTTGAAAGTTCTAGGACTTTTTTCTTTTCAGTCTTATATTTGCTTTAAAGCGATGAGTAGTGTTGTGTGGCTTGTAGGCTGCATGAGTTAAGTCATTCAGGCTGTTCTATGCAAAGCATCTGTTACCTGTTTGCCTGTGACTGCTGTGGGTGAGACTCACTGGTGTGGGTGCCCAGGGCTCCTGCACCAGCCCAGGCTGTAAGCAGCAGTGAGGGATCCCATCAGTGCAGTTACCAGTGGTCTGGGGGAGAGCGGGAGGATGATTTCACTACTGATAAAATGATTGCCCAGATTGTTTTCCTTTTGATGCTTATGTGTTTTAAAACTTATCACCCTCTGTCTTAAAGCTTGCTTCAGTTAATTTCAAAAATTTCTTCCTCTTTTGCTCAGATCAAAAGCAGCTTTCCTTTCACAAACATAGTCCATCAGAGAAAGTTGTGCTCCATGACTTGGATACAGTGTTGAGAGCCAGCTGCTGCTGTTATCACTAAAGGGCCTTGCCAGCTTTCCTACTTCTTGCTTTCCTTTTTGATTCATTATTGATATATAGAGAAAAGTGTCTAATCTAATCAAAATATTAAGACTCATGCTTTTTACTGCTTTTTTTTTTCCTTTTCAACTTTTCAGAAAAGCCATTGCTGTTTTATAACAAATCTCTCACTATGACAGTCAAAAATTAGAGAAGGCAACACGCGTTCCTATTCTTGAGGGAATTATCTTCTATGCTTTTTCCTTTCTAGGAAATTCTTCTCCATTCTTTTCTAAAGAGAAGGCTAACCATGAAGATAGGTCCAAGCAAGAAATAATCAAGTACACAAGCATTTCAGATTAGAATGTTGGATGATTTCCAATGAACTTTTTCTCACCTGTTGTTCTTGCTGTCAGACTCCCTGTAAGTGTTTACTGCAGACCTTCTTTTATTTGGAACAAATTCCACAAAGTTTATAAGGAAAAATGGACTATGAATAAATGCGCCAAAATAATGGCTTTCAAACTTCACTAGAATTTTTAAATGGGTGAATTAAATAGACTTTCTGTATGATGAGAAGGAAGGGCATGCTATCTTCTGTGCAGCAGAACATATTTTCTCAAAACCAGAGAACAGTTTCTTTTTGAAATGTCAGAGTCTATCCACAAGCCCTTGCATTCTTTTAGATACGAACACCTCTCTATAAAAGATGTAATTCTTTTTCTTGCATTTTTGATACTGTCCAAAGTCAATGTATCTTGAAATTGAAGGATACTTATGTTGCTATGACCATTGTGGCTCAAGTGAAACATGAATGATTTGAGTCAGCTCTCCAATCTTCTGCTGACATCATGGTCAAATATTGTGATACAATGCTTAGAAAAGAAGTAGACAGATGAGCAAGCTGGAATCAGAAGAGATTTCTTAGCTTAGCTTATCACTGATGATAAAAGCTGTGTCCACCAGGACAAGAACTCAAACTAGAAATGGGAGTATTGGTATTACCATCAGTAATTGGCCACTTCTGAGCCTTTCAAGGACCTTGAGGCACCTGAAAGCTGTAGCATGAATTTATCTGTGATATTTATTCTGCAGTGCTTGCTGTTCCCTGCTGGTGGGTGATATTATTTCTGGAAAACTTGTGCCTTGACCATGGTCTGATTGATTTAGCACTGAAAAGCATCCTCTGTTTCACTCCCAGAGAAAGTGAGCAATATCTTCTAGCAGAGCTAAGTAGATATTCCTAACTTAGTTGTCCTGATCTGGGAAATGAACACTTTTCTTTAGGTACAGACTATTTTTCTTTACAGCTCCTTTGCAAGCTCATGACCATTCACCCACTAATCTCTGCAAAGCTCAAGGACCTGGTGGCTGTCCACGAAGATGGAGGTCAGCCTCTCTGACACTGATATGAGTCAAGTCTGTCATTACTCATTCACCTCCTGCACCCTACAGCAGCTTTCCAGGGTCACACAGGAAGCATGGAGTAAAACCAAGGATTTATTGAAAAACTGATTTTTAGCTCTGTTTCAAGCTCCAAAACAAAAAACAAACATTTCTCTTCTTGACCTATTTTAAAAGTGCAACTCAACAGCTTGAGTTCTTTCACATATACAACAAATACAACAGGAAATGGGAATTGGAAATGAAGGTGAGCATTCCTTCTGCTTCCATTTCTTTTCTTTCTTTATCTTCTAGATGAAAAAAAATCCAATTACTGCTTTCTAATAATAGCAAAACATTTGCTGTGAGTAGAAAGCTTTGGAGAAAATGAAAGACAATCCTAAAAAACACCATATCAGACGTGCTTCCAAGGAGATTGTTAGCTGGGTTATGAAATTCTGGACAAGTTGTCCCATCTACAATTGAAAGCAACTTTTGAACCCTTAATGCTCTCACCTTCAGTCAGTAAACTTCATAAAAGCATCCTATAGCTTTTGTGGAATGAGTGAAAGAAAGAGCAGTTCTCCAATATGAAATAAGCATGGAAACCTGGCAACAATAAGATATTTTCAAATAATGGAGCAAATTCACTGGTAAGTATTTATTGAGTGTGCTGTTCGTCCATCTAGAGGTGCATACAAGTTAGACAAGGCTGGCATAAAGATATGTCTTTCATTATACCAGACACTCCAGGTGGAAAAAAGGCTAAATCATGAATCTGTCAGCGCTTTTTCATGTCAGCTCATGGTATGTTGTTAACTTTCACATCATCATGGCAATGTTGTTATAACCCAATTTCCTAAGGACATTACATAACTAAGGTTAATTAGTGGCACCAGTTTGAAGTACTGCCTACTTCAAACTGGTGAGGCTAGGAGGCCTTACAGGCAGAATTATTCAGTCTGGGTGCTCTATGTCCAGCTGCAGTTTATGTCAGTGACACAAGTAACTGCTGTCATAAAACAAACAAACAAACAAAAGATTTGGAGCTGCATGCTGAGAGGAAACAGGAGTGCTAAAGAGATTTTATTTCTCTATTTATTTCCTCTCTCTTGAAATCAAAGAGCCCTAGAGAAACATTCAAGATTTACCATAAATCTACGGAAGCAAAGTTTGGTCAACACAGAAAATAATATGTATTTGTGAATGTGCTTCTGTGAGCCTACCCTCTGCAAAGCTTATTGCATACTCATTTACATCTGAACTGTTAACTATTCCATTATTCAATTGTATCATTTAAATATGTGGGTTGATCTGTGCTAGAAAATCTTTGCAATTTGTTTCCCTCAAAATGTGAGCACTGGAGCATTATATTCTCCAAGTGATATGAGAAAATTAGATTCAGTCTTGTGAGCCTGCTTGCTTTGGATGAAATTCTGCTGTAAATACAGGAGTCAAATGTGGTTGGGAGAGTGTTTTTATTGCGAATCTGGCCTGTTTTGTATTTGTTGCTGAACACACATAGGCAAAAGATTTCATGCTGCACTGCAACAAAACCTAAAATCCCATTTGAATATATGTGTGACAGCAGAAGAAAGCATCATACTCCAGGAGTTTTCCATGAAAAATAAAGACATGAAAATTAAATAAATGACCTTTGCATTTAACTAATTTATTTGGTTATGGATTTTGCATAGAATCAAAGAAAACCATTGTTTTAATTGAATTATTCTAATAGAGATGCATCCCAGTGGTGCCTTATAACGTTTCTAATTAACCCCTTCTTCTGTCACTACAAGACCTGAATCTGTGACGTATTTTTCATTCCTATTTTATATTAAAAAAAATTTAAAAAAAATTCCTAGTTTCATGCACAGATTTTTTTCCATTTCCTGTGAAACATAAGGATTTATTGTCTGTGACCTACACAGTGCTTTATTTCCTTGCTAATAATTGGATATTTGCAAGACATGGTGAAAGTTTGGAGAGGGGGAGAGAGGCAGATTACTCCTGAAGGGAGATCAGTATTAAATGAGGAAAACTATGAGATTGTCTGAGATTGACCATGTTTCAGTCCTTCCTAGCTCTCAGTCATAGATAGATATTCACACGCTAATGAAGCAGAAAGGGGGAAAGATATTTCCTTGCCCTTCCCACTCACTTCAGCATAATTCCACTTTCAGTTAATGTTTCTTTAAAGTGACAGTATAGTTGCCAGGTGCCCTAAAGCTTGCCTGAATGATACAGAACTGTGAGGCTGAAGTTGTCACATGGAACAATTTATATCTCTGGCTTACCTACACCCATCCAAACAGACAAAAAGAAATCTCACTACATCCGAATGCCACCCTAGGAAGAGGAATGAAATCCAGAGCACAGAAAGGTAGAAAAATGTCCTGAACAGTCACTGATTCTGACATTTTCATGAAAAAGTCAGCCAGCGGAAACTTCAAATTGGATGCCATAAGTAATATATATTAGTAGAAATTTGTACTGGGCAGTGATAGAAGAGGAGAAGACCCTTTTAAAATTTATTGACTAACAATTTATTTTTTACTTCTGTACACATCACAGGAGACAGCAAGAGAGGAGCACTGTATCCCAATGTGGTTGTTAGACTGGGGAAAACTGGAACAGATGCAAAAATTGTTACAATAATAATTAGAGGACTGAAGTACATGCCTTTGTGTGAGAGACCTGAAGAACTGAATCTGCTCTGCTTTTCAAAAGATGACTGAGATATGAATTGATTATAAAATGTTTGCGTTAATGAGGAGAAAATAGAACTCTCATCTAGTGGAGAAAAGCCTAACAGGAATTAATGACTCCAAGCTTCAGCCACACAAACTGAAATAGAAAATTTGGCACATATTTTGAAAAATTAAGTAGTTCAAAACTCCTAAAGGACAAGCTGCACACTTTGGTTACTGTTAGATGACAAGTTAAAACTCTCTGTAGGGCTAGAATTTGCAGGTCATTGAATCATAGAATCAACACCTATGTCACACGATGTGCACTCTCTGAGCCAGAAGTCAACTCTGCTTTTTTTGTGTCTATGGTAGTGCCCATCTACATCACTGCTTTGTCCATCCACACCACTGCTTTGTCCCTCCACACCACTGCTTTGTCCATCCACACCACTGCTTTGTCCCTGTTTAAAATACAGATCTCAAAGTCCATTGTTGAGATTTCTCTTCAAAAAGAAAAGACTTTAGTCAAAATTTTTGGAACATTGATCCTTCTTCACCTTGACGTTTATGTGGCATAAGACCATGTTTTATGGGATTTTCTGTTTGCGTTGAACCTTTGTTTCAAACTTTGGGCTTGATGTGACCATGGCTTGGGGTAATCACCCCTGTAAACCAGTGACTCGCACACTTCCTTTATTACCTCAATTCTTTTTATACCCACTGACATCCAAATGACAAGGAGTGAAATAGTTGGCCTCAGGCAACAGAGGGAAGTTGCTATGCAAGCTCTCCACTGGTGATGTGATCAGTGATGGGCTCTGCTATGCCAAGGATTTTGAATTTCACTGTCACATAACCAGTTTCAACACCAAGTCCTGCTTTCTTGAGCATCAACTGCTGGTAGGCTCACCTTTAGAGTGAACCAACAAAATCCCTCTGAAAAAAACCACACCTGTGTGGTCCATATTGTTCCAAAAAAACCTCTCCTAAGGATGAGACTGGGACTTGCAGTACTGAACATATGGCCCTCTAACACCATTCCAGCAGATTTTCCATCCTCTGGCATCATTATATGTTCTCATGCCACATTCCAGGACAAAAAGTTAAAATAGTATCTTAGAACCATGGGGGCCTATGGGAATGTTCCAAGAATTACGGGATGAAGATAAATCAATTTCACTGTAGAGAGGCATCCCCCAGCTGTGAGTTGTGACTGCTCTACAGCACTTGATCTGGTGGTCAAGTATTATTCCACAGAGTGGAAGCATTGAAACAGCATATGAAAACCATCTCTGATGTTGTGAACACCAGAAGGACTAGAAAGACATCATATCTACAACTGCTGCTGAAAAGAGAGTCTGCAAGAAAGGCAAGTTTGTTAATGACAGAGGATGTCTTCTGCCATCAGCTGGGATAGAGTTCATCTTCTTCCCAACAGCTGGTGCAGTGCTGTATTTCAGATTGAGTAAGAGAATAACGTTGACAAAATTATGATGCCCTGCTTGGTGCTGATCTGTTCTTACCCGAGTCAAGGACTTTCAGTGTTTCATGTTCTGCCAGTGAGCAGGTGCACAGGAAGCCAGAAGGGAGGATGGCCAGGACAGGAGACCTGAAGTGGCCAAAGGGATATTCCACAACACAGAATGTCGTGGTCAGTGGCACTGGGGGAAGTTGGCCAGGAGCTGCTGATCACTGCTCAGGGATGGGCTGGGTGTTGGTCAGTGGGTAGTCAGCAGTTTTATTGTGCATAATTTGATTCTCTTGGGTTTTATTCCTCTCTTTTTTTCTTGTTAATAATAATAATAATAATAATAATAACAACAACAACAGTATCACTTACCATATCAACAATAATAATAGTAATAATTATTTTTATATTACTTTATTTAAATTATTAAACTTAATTCAGGGCTTTTACCGTTTTCCGAATCTCGTCCCCATCGTACCCTCCCACCAGCAGCATGGGTAAGGTGTGAGCAAGTAGCTTGTAGCACTTGGTTTCTGTCTGGTACTAAACCACAGCAGACTGTCACTACATCCCAAATGGAAAAAAAGGATGCTGAAGCTGAGCATCCCAATACTTTTTCTCAGGCCATTTTTTTTAACAAGAAATTAATATCACCTAGATTTTCATGGAAAAGATGGCTACCAAGAAATTACATGATTTATCACCAGTGAGGACCAGAGTGACATGATTAGGATGGAAGATACCTGAGTTTTTTCAGTTTTGATGGGATTTTTTTCAACCTTTTTTGATCTCTTACACATTTTTGGTAATTCACACAGATCCTATGTGCTTTGTCATCCTTGACTGGTATGGCAGAGGTAATAAAATTGAATAAGCTAGGAGATAAGGATGCTACATTGCCAGTCAGGTCCCAAAACAGATTGCTCAGAAAGGCTGTGAGATGTCCCTTTCTGAAGATATTCAAGAACCATCTGGATACAATCCTGTGCCATGTGCTTGAGGATGATCCTGCCTTAGCATGGAGGTTGGACCAGATGACCCACTGTGGTCCCTTCCAACCTGAATTATTCTGTAATTCTGTGAAAATATTAAGATTTTATGTTGATTATCCTTCAAATGCTTTTATATCCAAGAATTTAGCATTTCTTATAAATGCATGGATTTCCTGTAACTGTGACAGTGCATATTTACTGTTTCTCTTGATAAAAAAATACTCTGGATAGAAAATGACAGTGTTGTGAAGTCAGCAACAGGTATACTCACCTATGAAATTATAAAGGTGTCACCAGAAGCGTCATGACTTCTTCAGATGGAATTTCAAAGAGCTGAGATGCCAGGACCTGCAAGTCCAGGCCAGAGGAAAACACTGAATTATGTAAAATAAAAATAAGCTTTATTTCTTGAATCCTGCACGAGTTACAGATCAGAGCTCTGAAGATTTCCTAGAAAGAAAATAATATCCGAGGATTATTTCACTAGTATTCACACAGCTCCTGTGGGTAAGTTAACGAACTGCAGCTGGTGAGAAGGTGCAGGCATTTCCAGGGGGTTTTCCTGGTGCCATCCTGTTGTCATGTGGTCCCCTTTCATTTTGCAATTTTTGTGCAAACAGCGGCATACAAATGTGAGTGCAGTAAAGCTGGGGTCAGGTTTGACTCTGGCAGTAATGACTCTATCCCTTTCTCCAAGCCACACCTGCTGAGTCAAGATCTTTAGAGGGTCTAATGAGGCATGAGGCGGCCTCTGAACAAGCCGCAGCAGCATGAGCCAAGACAGCAGGTTGTGGCAGGAGGAACTGCGAAGTATTCAGGGTGGCACTGCAGCTCCACTGGTCACCAAGCACCAGACACATTCAGGCACCTTGGCATGGTGTGAGCTGAGAAGCAGCTGTGGAAGGCACTGCTCCATGAACTTAGCCAGCCCAGCTGGTGTCAGCTGTGCTACACCACTCTCCAGTGTCCTGTGATCCTTGCAGTGCAATGGAGTGAAGCCTTCCAGTTGAGAAGGAGCTCAGCTTGGAAGGATGGGCAGAGAATCCTGCCAACTGCATGGTGGTGAGCCATGTGCAACAAAGCCTCTTTTGACCTCTTTTCTGTTTGCCATCCAGAGAAAGTCTAGGCTAAGACTAATACCTGTGAAATTCTGCAGGTATCCTCTCAGAGTCCCTAACTGGCTCAGCAGAGAGAGTTAAACATTACCAGATACCAGCTAATAAAAGCAAACTTCTTTCTGTTCTCAGCTGTACTTTCATGTTTGTCATAAAAATGTATTGCATAACAAGGAAGCCAGAACAGATGTCCATGAATTTTGCAATTATCTTTCTTCACCATCAGACCTTCTTCATTTGTAGTACAGATCCAACAATGACATCATGTTTAGGTATCTTCAAGTTTGGATGACTTTTTGAAAGAAAGTTTTTTTGCCAGACGCACCAGATTCAGTGCAGAGATAGCTAAATGAAACATGATGATTGAAGAAAAACTGATTACCCTACTCATGCCTTTTAACCTAATACTAAGTGTACCTTTGGTTTTCATTGTAAACTGTATGATATTTGATGTGTGCCTCTAATATCGCAAAGAAAAAAAATAAAATAAAACCAGGATTTGATTACACACAATAACACAAACACTTCAGTGTTTTTGTGTATCCTAAATATGAGAGTTTTTAAGACAAACTTGTATTCAGCTTATGTTTTGGATTGTTTGTTGTGGATTTTTTTAATGAATGACCTGGCAAGACAACTCTGCCCAGGAGTACACCCTGATAGAGCTGAAAAGTGAGAAGATAATGGTGCAGAGAAAACAGAATTCCTGTTTGATGAAAAAAAAAAAGTAAGATCTTTTTAACAATCTGCCTTATTATACTTGTCAACTACAAAGCTGAACAAAGGAAGTCAAGAAATTTAATAAGAAGTTTTATTGGAAATACAAAGTTATGGCACAACATTACATAAATTTCTCCTACTGGCCCCTCACCTTTTGACCAATACTACCAAACAGACACTTTCCTGAAAGAGGTGCCTGTCCCCTCATCTACACAATAAATCTCATCTCAGGGCAGATAATGAGCTCTGGAATTATCTTCAGGACTCATCCAAGCAGATTATACACTTGCTTCAATACGTGCACTGGCTGCCTGTGGATTCAGCCAGTAATGTCCATCTTTCTTTGAAATCTTTCCGTGGTTTCAGAGTCACAGGCATGACCTTGCAGAACTTGTACTATTAATGAAATCATTAGTCTTGTCATAGCAGCTGATCCTTAACTTACAGACATTTCAGTTTCCCAGGTTCAGAGTCATTCATGCAAATGACAGCATGACACAGTAGCGCAGTGGCTGTTCATTCAAAGAATAAAAAAACACAATTTCAATGAGAAGAAGAAAGTTCTTGTTTTGACACTGCTCTAAATATAAAGTCTTTTCTGTTCTTCTTTATTAAAGCACTAGATCGTGACATTTAGATGACTGATGAAAGAATATATTTTACTTTTATTTTTCTATTATTGAGGATTAATATGAGTAACGATCTTAGACATACACTTATTAAAGTCTCTTATTCCTGTGAATAGCAGTGATAATCTCTGTGTGAGTAGGGAAGGCTTCCTGCACATTGCCTGAAGATTTCATTTCATTATTTTTATATACAAGCATGATTTGTAGAAAGGGCTTAAAGTGATGAGAAATGGTGATGGAAAACAAACACAAAAGAGACGTGGGAGGAAAATGTGGTGGAGACTAAATGGGAACATGATTTGTGCCTTTACCTGAGAAGCTCTGAGAAGCAGATGTGATCAGAAGGGTCCTGGTCAGACCTTTGTATGTGATTTGGTGCTCAACTTTAGAGAATATGGTTCACCCAGATGGACAGGCTCTTTTGGTATCTAAAATGATTCAATATGCAAAACAAGCATTCCAAAGGTTTTACATAAATGCCTGACTCCTGCTAATTTCTGAAAAAGTAATCCACCAACCTATGTGGAAATGCACTTTAAAGTTCCAGCTTATTCTGTAAAACATGCACATCTAGAGTTAAGCACAACTGAAATTGTGACTTCACTGTCTCCTGGTTAGGGTTTATGTGCAGGCTGGGCAGATGGATCCCTCTATCCACAGAGAATCGCTGGTAAGCCTGGCTGCCTCCAGATTTTGCTGTGCACTTCTGGAGGCTTGTCTTTCTTATTAGGGCTGTGTGGTTATTTATAGAGCAGTGGCTGAGACTGGTGATCCACTCACTGTGAAAAGCCATAGCAAGCAGCAGTGGCTGAAAATGCTGCATTTAGCTTTTTTGGTTATAAGGGCTGATGGGAAATTGGATTTTCAAAAGGTTTTTGGCAGGGGAGAGGTCATGTTTTTCAATGTAACTTTAACATTGGAGCACAAAATTTTATCAAAGATGCAATAACTGAAAGTTCTGCATTTCAGAATTTTGTCAGAGTACCTTAGAGTAACTGTGATCAAATTGCATCATTCCACTTGTCTCTGAAAAACTGTGTTTCCCGGGATTCACTGAAGCTGGGAAGATCCAGAATACACTGATAAAAACCATATGATCCATCAGTCAAGACATAAAACAACCTGCTAATATACAGCAAGGAGGTATGCATGTATCAATGCTGTGAAATTTCTAAAAGTTAAATACCTTGGAAATATTTCCAAACTGAAATATTTCTGTTCTCTACAATTATGTTAATTCTTGTAGTTAAAATATTGAACTAGACCAAACAAAATAAAAATATCTGAATAACCAAACAGCTGAAAAAAACCTCAAATTAATTGCCAATGTTGTAACAGGCAAAGGGACAGAAAGAAAACAGATACAAAAAGGTGGAGGGATGTGGCCCAGAGATTGAGTTTATTTTCAAGAACTCTTCATTGCTTAGAATACTGTTGTGCATCACAAGGTCTAAGACTAGAAGCAAAGTAGAGAGAAGCATGAGAGCAGGCTGTGAGGAGGGAACATTAGTCATATCATCAATCTATGCTTAAATAATTCCCATGTGTGCAGCTACACCAAGTTAAAGATACCAGGTCAAGAAACTCAATAGTTTCATGGCACCTTTGAAATTAAGGAATTGTGCTAATACGTTATAGAAATAAAAATGAAACTCAATTTTATAATTTAAAAAAACCCAACAACTTGTAATTGGCAACTTGGTAGCTTTAAGCACATGGATCAACCTTTGCATTTTGCTTAGGGAGGATAATAAATTGTGATTTCTTCTATAAGCCTGCAGTTATTTGGAAGGGAGAAGCAGAGATCAGCTGTCGTTGCAGAGAATGTCAGAGGAGTTTGTGGCACCAAGCCATAGTGAGGAGGTTAAATAAAACCTCCATCATGACATTTTTTTTTCACACCACTGGAGAGAGATTAATATTAAAATTAGCAGGTCATTATGCTCCTTTGGGAACAGGTGTAAAGTTAACATTGATAAAAGTAGCTCTTGTAGCATCACATACACAGCAGAACTAGCTAAGAAAAAATATCAGCCTGTAGAAGATAAAAAGGAATCCTGATCCAGCCTTGTTATATTTTCCTTTCTCCTTGTGTGCATCCTCACCTATTTCCAGGATAAAAACCACAGGAATTTGCAAAGAAGAGATTGATCTCTTATTGCCCCAGCTGGGTGAGCTGGGGAATGTAGAGATCGATGGGATAAGGCAGGGGCAACACAAGAGTGAAGGACTCAGTGTCTCAGCAGTGTGACCCTCAGCTCAGCTGAGGACACCGCTTTCTGTCTGTCATCTGACTTTCATCCCACCTAACAATAATGGTCAGATGTTTACCTCACACCTTTTCCCTTCACTCAGCCTTTATCCACTTTCACATTTTTATGTTTTTGTCTGTTTACTGCTGCTCCAACACAACTCTGCCCTAAAGTGTTAAAAAATGACAATCAAATGGTGAAATAAAAGGTCATCTATGATGCAAACAAGGTGTTTTGCCAAACTTGTCTCACATCATAATGCTTACCTGTTGCGTTATCAGCTCTGCTTCCATCTTGACCAGTCAGACAATGGACCCCCTGTAAAACAGGGTGTCTTCTGTTTGCATAGAAATCTAGATTTGGCTTGGAGACACAGATGCAGGTCTTTACATGAGTGAAGTTGCTAAGCTACAAAGTTTAGCTGGTACATTAAATTTCAGTAGTCTTTATGAAAAATAGCTGCTTAGGATAAATACAGCACGGAGTCATGTTCCCACTGACCTTTACAGGAGCCAGCCATGGGCACAGGACACCCCACATAACAACAAACCACAACAGCATATTTTAGACTGTGAGAAAAGGTGACATTCGGGACATCAACAGAAGATTGTCAAATGTCTCCTTTTGAAGGGACAACAGCCAATACAACTGTTTACTTTCCCCCCTCACAGAACACCATTTCAACATACAACACATTTCCACAGCAAGTGTTCGAGAGCAAGAACATAGAGAGAGGAAAGGAGGAAGTGTATGTACCTATAAATAATATAACACACAATCACCAAGTAAAAGAAAACAACTAAGATGAGGAAAGACAGATGAATCCTCCTGATACAAAGCTCAAGACAAACAGTAACTGTTAAGATCTAGGATAAGAGCATTACTCAGGCATATTATCATATAGCTGTCTCCTGTGAGAGCTATTTCATCTTATTCTGAAGTATTTGACTCTGGCCCTAGTCCATAAGTGGATAAATGAGTTGACAAATGATATTTCTGACATTGTGGTAAATCTTATGTTCCACAACCGGAGCAGCTGGCAGGTTTTGAGACAGTCTGCTGGATTAGACTTCATACACACAAATCACTGCAAAGAGGCTGTACTATAAAATATTGCTACATCACACCTCTACTGATATGTCAACCTTCTTGAACTGTTTCTTTTTTTCCTCAAAAGACAGAATCCTGAACTCCAATGAATCTTGATTAAACTGAGTATGGGCATGTTCTGGTTTATAAGGCAAATTTCTTGATTGAAAACACAGTGGAATATTTTGCTCAAATCTTTAACCTCAGCATCCTTTTGCTGCTGGGGCAGACTTTCAAAGACACATGTGAGATGCATGATAAAGAATAGCACCTGCACTGAGTAACTTTGCAATAAACTGTGAGCAGTTTTCTGGACAGAGAATTTTTTTAATTGTAAATATTGATTTAATTCATTTACATACTTTATATATATATATATGCCATTTTTTCACAACAGAGGTTTTTCCTCCTCTTTATTTTGTTCCCCAAAGTTTGAATTTTTCTACCTAAAAATTCTTTGTGTGTGTGTGTGTGCACCTGTGTCTTTCTTTGTCATTTTTCTATTCTTCCCACACTTAATTTTCTCCTGAAATCTACTTTATATTATGTCAGTTTTATTTGCTGTTAAACATTTTTAGATTTTTCTCGTCACAGAGTCCTTTGCTAGTTGCTGATTCTCTGCTAGAAAAGATTTTGACGATTCTTCTTTTCTTTTCAACACTTCACAGAAAAGCCAAAAAGCACAGGGACTGAACAGGAAGAAAGGTCAGTTGCTAATAGGAAAGGTTGCATCACAAATACTCTTCTACTCATCAGTGCTGCACCAATCGCAGCAAAGGACACGCCAGCATGTCAGCTCTGCTTCTGTTCTGAAGAATATTCCCTCCTGCTATCAAATCTCCCTATGCAAATAAGACTTTTTGGATGGTATAAAATAATTTCAAACTGACACAGAAGCTAAGAAAGATTTTAAAACACATAATAAAAACAATGTAGGGAAAATAGCTGGAGGAGACTCCATCTGGAGTGCTGCATCCAGCTCTGGCATCCCCAGCAGAAAAAGGACATGGACCTGCCAGAGTGAGTCCAGAGGAAGCCCATGAAGATGATAGAGGGCTGCAGCACCTCTCCTGTGAAGGCAGGCTGAGGGAATTGGGGCTGTTCAACCTGAAGAAAAGATGGCTTGGGTTAAGGAATGCTTACAGCAGCTTTCCAGCTCTTGAACAGGGCCTGTGAGAAAGATGGGGAAAAGCTTTTCTGCAGGTCCTGTTGCAACAGGACAAGGGATAATGATTTTAAGGAAAAGGAGGGTCAATTTGGATTAGTTATAAGGAAGAAACTTTTTAACAGAAAAAAACCTGGCACAGGTTACCTAGAGAGGTGGTAGATGCCCCATCCCTGGAAACATTCAAGGTCAGGTTGGATGGAGCTTTGAGCAACTTGATTAAGTTGAAGATGTCCCTGTTCATTACAGGAGGGTTGGAGGTCATAACCTTGAAAACTTCCTTCAAACCCAAACTATCCTATGACTCTACCAGAATTAAAGTTTAGATGTGCTTTGCTGTAGAGTGCAGACACTCAAGAGAATGTTTAAGGTCTGATATAATTTCTGGGAGCTACAGCAGGAGATGGGGAGACAAAATCTGGACTTTTTTTTATTTGATTGTTTTACTTTTTCTTCACCAAATCTCATGTAGTCTTGGGCTAGTTGGGTTACTTGCCATACTTTGGATTCCCCTTCGTAATTGTTGTTTTCCAATAAATTGCATAGACCTGTGACATTTCCAAAGCAAAGTGAAAGGACAGGAAAGAAAACTTAAAATTCAGTATGTGTTCTTAGAGTTATATTAGGTACTCCTAGCACTCACTTTCAGTTCAGGGTTGGAAGGGCTTTAGAACAATTAAAACTCTGTTGAATTTAAATATTATTCTCCAGACTTCCAATCCAAACTGCATGCATCTTTGATCCAAGTTCAGGTCAGCTGAATTTTCATCACAGAACAACCTGGAAAAGAAGTCTCTGAATTCAACACAGAAAGTTTTAATGTTTACAATATTCCCAGGAATTGGAATGGGAAGGGGTGAGTTAGGGTGGTTGTAGTCCCAATTCACCTTCCATTCCTGTTGTGTAATGTGCTTGGAGACATGATTTACAAGCAGCTGAGTTTCTCTGCAGCTCTGTTACAATTTCATCTTCAAAGTTATCTCTGTTTTATTCTTCGACTACAAGATGTTCTCATTATTGATATATCAGCAACCTCCACATAAATTCTGTGGTACTGAGTGTTCTGTAAGAGTACACAGTGATGGATTGATTCTGCATAGAAAGAAGGAAGAAAAGGAGAAAGGGAGGAAGGGAAGGAAACAGGGAAGGGAGGAAACAAAGAAGGAAGCAGGTATGCAGGTGGGAAGCTGGTTAACTAAAAAGTACTGGCAGTAAGAAACAGTTTCTCTTGGTTAGTTAGTTCTGCAAAACACCTGGAGTTTATATGTAAATTTTCTTTCATTCCAGCAGAACTAGGTACAGGCTCAGGTGCCTAATGTGTGTGTCTCTTTGCAGGATGGCAGAGTAAGGGGATAACTGCTGTATTACCCGGGAGTTATCCTCTCTGTTTTACAGTCCTTCTGACACATTATATCAAAGCACGGCTGTGAACTCCAGTGTCTGAAATTACATTACAGTAGTGATCATTTCCACATCTGGAGCATTTCTGGAGTTCCACAGGTGCTTGCATTTAAATTTGAGTGCACAAAGACTAGATCTGATGTTTACAAGAGAGCACTTGTGAGAGTGGAGGGCATGGATGACTGCTCATGTGAGAGGCACGTGGAGAGAAAGTGCTACTTTGGCTGAATGAACAGTTGGCTGATTCATATTTACTACATTTGGCTTTAGATCCCTCTCCTCTATTTCTGTATTTAAATGTTGGAAATTTTCTATGGAAAAGGCATTCTGTGGAGGCATTTGCAGCTATAGAAAACACTGGGAAAAGTAAATATCTTTCATAGTCATACAATTGATCCAGTTGGAAGAGACTTTAAATATCATCTAATTCCATCCTACCTAACATGGGATGGGACACCTTCCACTACACCAGTTTGCTCAAAATCCCATCTAACCTGGCTTTGAGCACAACCAGGCATGGATCATCCACAACTTCTCTAGGCAAGTGTGTTGCCTAACCACTTTAACAGTAAAGAATTTCTTCCTCATGTCTAACCTAAAATTGTCCTCTTTCAGTTTGAAGCCATTTCTCCTTGTCCTATCACAGGATAATAGAATCATAGAATCATACACTATCCTGAGTTGGAAGCGACCCCCAAGCTAATTGAGTCCACCTCCTAGCCCTGCACAGGACACCCCACCAATCACACCATGTGGTTGAGAGCATTGTCCAAGTGCTTCTTGAACTCTGTCAGGCTTGGGGCTGTGACCACTTCCCCGGAGAGCCTGTTCCAGTGCCCAACCACCCTCTGGGTGAAGACTCTTTTCCTAATATCCACCCTAAACTTCCTCTGTCACAACTTCAGGCCACTCCCTTCAGTCTTGTCATTGGCCACCACAGAGGAGATATCATGGTCTTCCTCTCACGAGGAACCTGTAACTTCACTGAGGTCTCCCCTCAGCCTCCTCCAGGCTGAACAGACCAAATGGTCTCAGCTGCTCTTTATAGGGCTTCTCCTCCAGACTCTTCACCACCTTCATAGCCCCCCTTTGGATACTCTCTATCAGCTTTATGTCTTTCATGTGTTGTAGCTTCCAAAATTGCACACAGGACTCAAGGTAAAGTCCCTTGAGGCAAGCATGTAGTGAGCACTCATCACATGTCCTTGCAAAAAGTCCCCCTCCAGATTTCTGGACAAAGGTGTTGTGTGGGACAGTGTTGCATGTGATGAGGGAAGAGCAAGTGATGTCATTGAGGTAAATTACATCACTTGTTCTCCACACATCCGCCAATGATCTAACCTCATTGTGGAAGGCCACCAAGCCTGTCAGACATGATTTGCCCTTAGTGAAGGGCAAATTTGGTAATTTGTTGATTATATTAAAACACTCCTGTCAAATAGTGAAATATTATCTTTATGGAAATTAGACATTCTTATTGAGCTTGCTATTGAAGGGTTGGAAAGGAAAACAAATTATCTTGGATTTCTTAGATGTACAGGGGTTTATATTCTGGGGTTTTTTATTTATTTATTTATTTATACTGGAAAAATTTTAGCACTATTTATATTACAAAGGAATTTTAAAATAAGAAAGTGAATTTCTCAAAGACTAAATAAATAGACCAGGAAAAAAACAATCTATTTGTGATTGCAGGGTTTAATTTTTGTTATTTCTTTGTGAGTTCTTTAGGTTTTTGGGTTTACATTTTTTTTTCATTTTGAAATAAATATTGTCCCCACAATCTATGCATGACACTGATTCCATAATTTATCAAAAAATTCTGGCAAAAGTGGACTACAAGCAAAAGTAGAATATTTTTCCCTGTGTAACAATTTCATTTTTTTCAATTCAATCTAGAGTATAAAGATTTTCCTTATGTACTTTTTAGAAATCCCATGAAAATTAAACTTAGTGAAAATAAAACATGAGAAAACCCAACACACTTTCAAAATATTTTTTAGGTTTTTTCACCAGTAGCATTAGTGTTTTCTTAGCACTAATCCAAGTCTCCAGGCAAAAATGAGGGTCTTGACTCCCTCTAAAAGCAGCCCTGGAAGAGGCTTTGGTCACTTCGTGACAGATCCTGATTTTGGTCCCTTTATGGGCACAAAAGGGTACTGCATTTCTCTTTTAAAGAGGCAGCAAATTTCCCTTTTAAGCCTGGTTAGCTGTGGACAGGGTTGTGTGCAGAGGCACATCTTCCTGGCATTGTCTGTCCCTTCTGTGACCCTACTCAGCACTCCACAGTGCACCTGCCTCTCGTGGTGTCATACTGCAACCTGCAATGATTTCTATTCCCAATTATAGGTGCTGGAGACCAGGATCCCTGCATTGCAGCAGGTAAAAAGGGTAATTTTTATTGGGTCAGATACATAGGAAGCTCTCTCCCATTTCCATTTCCNAAAAAGGGTAATTTTTATTGGGTCAGATACATAGGAAGCTCTCCCATTTCCATTTCCATTTCCATTTCCATTATTTCCATTTCCATTTCCATTTCCATTTCCATTTCCTATCTGCTCCTCTATGTTTGTTAAAAATAAACATAATTTTTAATATAGAGAGCAACAGTTCACAGGGTATGGGAGTGCTAAATTCTTAAAGGATAGAAATATTTTTTGCTCATATGTACAAATGTACAAGAGGAGCTGGAGGCCATGGTACAACAGCAAAGCTATGATGTAGTTGCCTTCACGGAAACATAGTGGGATGACTCACATAGCTGGGGCTGCTCTGGATGGCTACAAGCTCTTCAGAAGAGACAGGAAAAGGAGAAGAGGTGGAGGGGTATCCCTTTATATTAGGGAGGCTTTTGATGCCACAGGTATTGAAACTAAATGTGTGTGGGTAAGAAGTAAGGGGAAGGCCAACAAGGCTGACATCCTACTGGGAATCTATTATCGTCCACCCAACCAGGAAGAAGGGGTGGACAACTTATTCTATAAGCAGCTGGAGAATGTTTCAGGATCATCAGCCCTTGTTCTTGTAGGTGACTTCAACCTTGCAGATATCTGCTGGGAACTTAACACATCAGAAGAAAGGCAGTCCAGGAAGTTTTAAGAGTGTATGCAGGACAACTTTTTGTCATAGCTGGTGAGTGAGCCCACCAGGGGAGAGACTATGTTAGACCTGCTGTTTGGAAATAGAGATTGGCTGGTGGGAGAGGTAGTGGTTAGAGGCCGCTTGGGACACAGTAATCATGAAATTATAGAGTTCTTGATATTTGGTGAAATCAGGAGGAACATCAATAAGAGTTTTTCAGCGGACTTCCAGAGGGCAGACTTTGACCTATTTAGGAGTCTTATTCAGAGAATTCCTTGGGAAGCAGCCCTTAAAAACAAAGGAAGTTGGGAGTGCTTCAAAGCAGAGATCTTGAGGGCACAGGAACTGACTGTCCCTGTGTGCTGAAAGATGAGTCAATGAGGCAAACATCCAGCCCGGATGGGCAATGAGGTTTTTAAGGAACTTAGGAATAAAAAAAGGATGTATCATCTTTGGCAGGAGGGTCAGGTCTGTCAGGAAGAATTTAAGGGGATTGCTAGGCCATGTAGGAAAAAATTAGAGAGGCCAAAACTCAGTTCAAACTTAATTTGGCAATGTTTGTGAAGGATAATAAAAAATGTTTGGTTTTTTTTAAGGAGGAGACAGTCAGAGAACTGCTGAGATGCTTGGATGTTTCTAAATCTATGGGACTGGATAGAGTCCACTCCAGGGTGATGAGGGAGCTGGCAGATGAGCTTGTGAAGCCACTCTCCATCATTTACCAACAGTCCTGGCTCACTGGAGAGGTCCCAGATGACTGGAAGCTGGCCAATGTGACGCCCATGCACAAAAAGGGTGGGAAGGAGCATCCTGGTAATTGTAGGTCAGTGAGCCTGACCTCAGTACCCAGTAAGGTAACAGAACAGTTTATATTTATATTAAGTGCCATCACACA
>WAAE01004253.1:15797-29474 GCA_013400495.1 Nicator chloris | reverse complement strand
AAGTCCATCACTTCCCTATGCAGCCCATTCCAATATTTGACAACCCTTCCAATAAAAATCTTGTTCCTAATGTCCAACCTAAGCCACCTCAGCCGATTTTCCCTAGTCCTGTCACTAGTTGCCTGGGAGAGTTAGGCTGACTACAAGCTCCTTTCAGGTAACTGTAGAGTTAACTAGAGTTCACTAAGCCTCCTTTTTCTCCATGAAAAGCCACCCCAGCTACCTCAACTGCTCCTCACAGGACTTACTCTCTAGACTGCTCACAAACTTTGTTGCTGTTCCCTGATCACGTTGCAGCACTTTTCTTGAAGTGGGGGGCCCAGAACTGGAGACGATACTTGAGGTGTGGCTTCACCAGTGCCTATATTATACCTGAATGTATATTATGTATGTATTATATCTGTATGGATCTGAAAACCTCTGTTTTCCTCTTTAAATATGATACAATATTGGAGTTGCCAAGCATTTCGGTTGATTTAATTTTGTTTTAAGGTTTCAAGATGTGGTGGTTTTACTTAGTTTAGAAAGATAGTTCTTTCCCACAGGAAGTTTTAATACGTATCATGACCACAACCCACTGGTCAGAGGGAGTTTAAAAGAGCTTTGGCAGGAAGTCTAGTCCCTTTTCGCCTTCCGGGAGAGGGAGGTAACACTGAGCTCCCTGTGGCTCAGTGCCACAAAAAGAAAAAGATCAGGTCTGGATGACTAATGAGGACAACTGTTAGAATCTACTTTTTCAGGAAATTATTGTATATCTGACATAATATTCTAAAAACAATCGTTGAATATGCAACATCAGAGAATATAGCAAATACCTTTTCATGCTTCTAGGGAAATTTTAATTTTATTAGAGAAGCTCTTATGGCAAGGGGACAGTTCAGAAAAGACAGATCTGTGGACGTGCTATGGAGACCAGAGTGCAACAGCAATGCAGGAGAGTGAGTGAACTTTTTGATATAGTCAGTGCTGGAAACTTAGCAGCTTTCAAGATTGTTGAAAGATTTGTCCATATAAATTAACTATTTTCAAGTAGTCATGGAATAGTAGCCACCAGCACAGAAGTATAAAACGTAGTTGAGTTGTCTGTAATGTAGTGAAATGACTCTGGATTGAATTATATAACCTACTTTGTTGTCCTGGTTCCAACAAGGAAGACTTCCAGTAACTGGAAGGGGGATTACTCTGTACCACCTCATGTCATTGCCAGGGCAGGGGGAAGGGACTTTCTTCTGCGAAGAAAGGTTTCCTGCGTAGAAAACATGGCAGACAGAATGGTTTGATTTAGTTTATTGTTGGGGATTTTCCATAATCAACCTTTTCTTTACTTATACCTTTACTTATTCATATTGCTGTTGCTGTTACTGTTAATTTTCTTCTCTCATTGTTATTTCCAGGAAATTTTTCTTGTCGCAGCCTGTGATCTTTGCCTTTTGTGCCTCCAGCTGAGAGAGAGGGGAAGCAGCATGTGATTTTAGCAGGAGTATTAACTTGGGGAATGCTCTGCTTCGAACATGACAATTGTCCATAAGAATTGACAGAGATAAATATATGTTTTTCAGCCAATAATGAATGACTAATGAAGAGGCAACAGAAGCAAAACCAAAAAGTGAGAAACCACACCTTTCTCTTAAAAAATACCTAAGAGCAACAGGACAAGGATTTATATCGAGAAGTTCACTGATCTAGGCTGCTTGGGAATATCTTTGGCAACCTATTTGGCGAGAAGGATATAAATTGACAAACATACAGCCTTATACTATACATAGATTACATTATTTTATGCATCCATACAGGTGGTTTAGTAATTAGTTATTTAATAAATCTCTAGTCTTGGGTGAGTGTCATCTGGTTGCTGTGATTTATTTAAATTTAATTTCTTGACTTGTTCCATCATCTGATGTCTTCACTACATGTAGGAAAGTATGTCTCCATTATACATGTAGGAAAGTATGTCTCCATTATCCTCTGTGATGACCCAGGCAAAAGAAATCCTTCAGGTTTTTGTAATCTTTTTATCCTTTGAGACAGAAATCCTTCCATATGAATTCCTAATTGAATTCTATATTTGCTAGCAATTAAGTCAACGTACTTCATTCTCCTGTCAGAGTACTATTCCTGATATTATAAAATAGCCTTTTTTGGATTATCTTCTGTTCTTTATCTGTACAGCACGCAGCATAATAACAATTAGATCATGAATCAGGCTCTTAATAATCTGTGATAATAAAGACAACAGTCCTTATTAGTTTTACATATTGTCTTAACCTATTTGTTATCTTAAATATATATCTACATTAAAATCACTATTTTTAGTGTGATCTGTAGTTTTCCATTGGATTTTTCTACTATTTCTTTGTCTGCAGCTAGAGATGGATCGGGTTCTGAACAAAATACTTTTCCTTTTAGCTGTTTGCAAAGAAAAAATTCATGGCTTCATATCAGATCTAATTGACACAAATTATCTTCTTATTATTTCATGCTATTCTGCAAATCCTAATAAGTTTATGAGAAAGTGTGTTTACACTATATTAATTTTTCCATGATACTGTGTTTTGAGGTAACATTTGATATGTGGCTGAAAAAGGGTTAATTAATCATCTACAAGTTAACCCCAAATTGGTTTCTTGTTTTAAAAATAATGTTTTCTATAATGTTTTAGTTTCTCTTTCATATCATTATGGTTTCATAGCTTACATGTTTTTAAAGGAAGAGATTTTCTTCAACTAGTGTATGAAACATTAACTGATTTGCTTAAAATTATATGCAGTAGAATATTCATCAAATGTTTTGGCAATATTTAGCAACTAATGGTTTTTGGAGACACTCAACACTTCCACATAAGAGCAATTTTAGTGTTTAAAATTATTTTGGGTAGATCATATTTCAAAGAGAGATGTTTTCTTCATTTTATGTCAGCCAGCATTGGTTGTCAGAGGTAACACCATCCAAAAAACTGCCAGAGACTCTCGGGGCAGATACTGCTGGGAAGAGCTCAGAGCAAAGACACTGCCGAGTTTACAGAACAGGGAAGTGTGATAGTTCTTTATTTCCACTGCTCAGCTGGGTCTCCAATGTGAAATTAGCTGAGTGAAGCATGGTACAAGTTCAGCCTAGGAAGCACTTTCAGTCAGAACCTGAGAACTGATCATGGTTTTCCCTTGTAGTTGTATACATTTACATCTTCAAAGAAGGCTTTATTTTATCAAAGCCTAAGCAACGAGCTTCTCCTATTTCAGTTTTTAGTTGTATTTTCTAGTGCTTGTTTTTGTTCTTTTTATTCTCTTTCAACTAATTTTATCCTGGTGAGAGGTGGAACTTGGATTTGAGGAAGAGCATGCATGATTACTGATTATTTCCTGGTTTCTGAAGAAAATCAGACATACACAATCAGGGCTATGTCTCTCCTTCTGTCCCCGCACCCAAAGGCATTTCAAAATACTGGTCAATTCAAATAAATCTGACAGGAAGTAATAGTCTCATTGTCCTTCTCAATGCTCTCAGGACAATAATGTTCTTGTCTTCAACAACAAGAAGAATGCATCTCAAGGATCTAAAAAACCTGTAATTCTAATCAAAATTAGTTAGAAAAGAGCTGTTATTAGTGTATAAGACAGGAGCTGTTAGTGCCCAAACATAGAGAAGCTATACTCAGGTCTCATATCTCATTAGTCACCATAGGATTAATTATGAAGCACATATCCATAACAAACTAAGTTGGGGTTTATCCTGCTTATGAGAATATTTAAATCCTAGATTTTATGTTAATACACCAATCAGCTGTGAAATTTATAATTCTGTTTTTCATGGACTTCTTAAGGATTTTTCCTGAAGTCCTTGCAAATGGTACCATTGACACATTTGAAAGAATCTCTCTTGAGCTTATTTCCTAGGCAAAATACTACAAATGTAATAGTTTCTTTCAGAAGCCAAGAAGCAACACACATACTCTCTAGCACTTTTTTATTTTTTTCAATGTGCACTGTGTGGACTTTTATACTTTTCTGTTTCCTTGGCAGTGGACTGAATGAAAAGCTATTTCTCACCATATGCAAAATTACTTAATTATAGCAATGAGAAAAAAAATTAAAATAGTAAACTTTTCATATGACCAAAGCCACCCATCCCCAAAAATCTGATTTCAAAGAAATATCATTAATATCAAATGCAGGATATGGGCAAAGCTACCACAGTAGTCTCCTCTGAAGTCAAGAAAAGACTTTTGCCATGTTTGTGATGTTTTTTAGAAAATAGTACTAACACTGCTTCTATTAATTTGTCATTGAGAATTTAAAAAAAGCAGCTGAAGGTTTTTCATTGCCTGCCCAATGCCACTCAGAAAAACAAAATGAAGCAGTAAGTCTCTTAAATAAATTCAAAATGTATTTAAATTTGTCTTTCTCTGTAAAAGCACTGCTAGTACTTTTGGAAACCCTTGGAAAATAGCTTGGCTTGGTCCATGCAGTCCATTTGTCACAAGAAAGATATCAAGAGTTCATCTGGGTAATAGCACTTATTTAATAATCAACAGGACATGCGTTGTGACACCGTGGTAAAGTCACACCATTTAAGGTAATCGAGACAGCCAAATCACTATGTTGTAAAGATGGCCATGACACTCAGAGTGCTTCTTCAAAAACCTCAGGGGGCTCCAAGCATCAGCACCTCATTATCTAAAAGTCTCTCATACTTATCAGAAGACTTCACACACCAGCACCTTGTCATTCAAGAGTCTCTATATTGCTTCCCAAAGGCAGCTCCACACAGCTCCCAGGGTCTGTCCATTTATGACAACAACTCATCTGTAAACTCAGTGTCTCAGCTCTTCTTCTCTCTTCCTTCTGCTGTTCCAGCCAGTTTCTTCCTAGCCCTGTCTGCCTATTCCTGTCTCATCCCTTGTACAAAGTCTTACCTTATCTGTCCTTTGCACAACCTCCTGTCCCTGGTTCTTCACAGCACAGCAGCAAACTTCCACTAGAACTGAACTGCAACTCAACTAAACCTTCTCCAAGCTGACTCACTCTTTATTACATCCAAAGCTGGGAGGGCAAGGCTGTTTCCACTCTTGGGTAATTGACACAGCTGCAATACATTGGAAGCAAGATTACCTTTAGTACTAACTCCATTTGTCTTCCCACACTATCTTTATCTATCTTACCACATGACACTGCTTGATTAGCTTCTATATTCATTTGTTCACTCTGCCGCCATCTTAGTTTTTAAATCCTTTCCACTCCAAAATTTTGCTAGTGGCCCAAAGTGGCTGGGCAAAAGGTTCAGGTTTTATTCTGGGAATCTGCTCATAGTCATGAGTCTCAGTATCTCCATAGTTCTCCTCCATTGCCAGGACCTTCCCTCCAGCCTCAGGCTTTCATAGAGTAATAGAATAGAATCACAGAATATCCTCAGTTGGAAGGGACCCACTAGGACATCAAAGTTCAACTCCTGGCCATACACAGTATAGCTCCAAGAATCACACCATGTGCCTGAGTTTTCTCCATCTAAATACACTGAGTGCAGAAACAAAGCATGTTATGGATTGAGTGCATCCATGAGAAGAAGGACTTGGGGATCTTGGTTGATGAAAAGCTTTGCATGCCCTGCAAATGCACACTTTCAGCCTAGAAAGCCAACTGTGTCCTGGGCTTTATCCAAGCAAACATGACCAAAATGCTGAAAAGTTATTCTCCCCTTCTACTCTGCCCCCATGAAACCCTACCCGAAATATTTGTACCAGCTTTGGGGCTCCCAAAATAAGAACTTGAACCTGTTGGAGAGACTTCAGAAAAGAGCTGGATGCTCAGAGGACTGGAACACCTCTCCTATGAAGGCAGGCTGAGAGATCTGGAGTTTAGCTTGGAAAAGAGAAAGTACCAGAGAAACATTTTAGCAGCCTACCATACTTCAAAAAGGGCCACAGGAAAGCTGGAGTGGAACTTTTCACAGGACATGTAGTGACAGGACGAGGGGGAATGGCTGAAAAAGAGTAGGTTTCAATTAGGAAGAAATTTTTTACAGTGAGGGTGGTGAGGCACTGAAATAAGTTGCACAGAGAAGATGCAGATGCCCCATCCCTGGAGGTGGTCAAGGCCCAGCTGGATGGGGCTTTAAGAACCTGCTCTAGTGGTCTGGCCTATGGTAGAGGGGTTGGAACCAGCTGATCTTTTAAGTTCCCTTGCAACCAAATATATTCCACACTTCTATGGTAACAAAGTTTCTTAATGCTAAAAAAATGTTCAAGAGTGGGACATATTGCTTTATAACACTACAAACAAACAAAAACCCAAACAGATCTACCATAAATATGGGCACAAGCAGAATCTTAAACACAGAAATATGAATAGTAGATAATAAAATAAAATGCTTTGACAAAATAACAAGACAGCCTGCAATATTCCAAAACGAAAAGTAAAACCATGATGCATTGGGAAAGATAATCTTTTGCTCACATAAAACTTTTCCCTGCTTTGTGGTCATTTCAGTGTGGTTTTCTAGTCATGGAATAAATGATGTAGATAAGTAACAGGCAATGTAGGTAGGTAGCAGACAATGCTTAAGTATTTATGAATAAGAACACTTCTGGACTTGGATATAGGATATGTTTTTCTTGATTGGCTATTCAATGTTAGAGTAATACATCTTGCAACATCAGTATTAGAAACAACATTTCATATCACAGTTTAAAGGCTGAACTGTCATGATATATGCATGATATACAATAATTTCTACTAATAAGAAAATGTTTTATATTCTTTATATTATCTTTATATTCTTTTTCAGAAAGCCTATTTGACAACTTATGTGACTGTTCCTTTTCAGTGTTGGAATATAGATTTAGCAGTAGATTAAAAATCAGCTTATGTGCAATGACAAGGAAATAAGATTTCTTATTTTGTCTTTCCCACAGATTTTTAGAAATACAGAAGATTCTATGTGGTTAGGACCTGCCATCCAGCAAATATTGTAATGATCATAAAGTAGTACTATAAATCATACAATGTCAGGAGAGTGATCCTATAACTAGTGATTAGAACTACATAGCCAAGGAAAAATGTAGCAAAGAACATTCCAGGAGGACTAGATTATCTGATTACCTAAAACATATGGAAAGCTACTTAAGCCTCTTCAAAAAACCTTTAGCCTATACTTTAATGTATTCAATATTTAGCTTTTTATCTGTAGCTTTTGGTCTTATCTCAAATTTAGAAAAAACAACTTGAATGTTTCATTTCACCTTCTCCATTAACCTAAATGACATAGATGTTATAATCATCCTGAAGACACTTATGCCCAACACCATCCTAAACTTCTCTTCTTGTAAACTCTTGTGCATCTTAAAACATGAGAATGAGACAAGACAAACTACAGTTAACCACAGTATAAAAGCTTCAGGACAGAATTCAATTGACCAACACTATAACCTCCACTGCATCATAAAGAAACTAATGGAGTTACTCCCTCAATAATTTCTAACAAATTCAACAGCTATTAATAAAGGTTGTTGAAACAAATAGTCACCTTCACAATGGATCCTGATTGTCCCCAAGAACCAATAAAAAATGGTGACCTCAGTTAGAAGCCTATGGTTAATGTTGTTTTCTGAACTAAACCTATAGAAAGTGAAAGAAATGTGGTGTATCTATACATGCTGTGGAAACAAAACAGAAGTTTGGCACATGCAGTTCCCAAGAGTTTGCTCATTGAATGAAGTTTGCATTAAAACTTCCTGAAGAAAAACAAATTTTTAATCCTTCTGAAACTACTATTGAGACCCTCCTGATATCTGTGCACAGATCTTCACGTATTTTTAAAAACTCAAAACCCATTTCAAATGAAGCCACAGGTTGAAAGCTAACTTTGATGATGAAAAATCTTCAAGATATCTGATGCCAAAAACTAAGTCAACAGTAAGGAGAAGATGTTTAAAAATCTTAGTGCAAAGGGAAAATAAATACACGCTCCATAGGATATGTCATGGTTTGACACAGGCCAAGAACCAGGAACCCATGAAAGCTGCTCGTTCACTGTACCCTGCCACAGCTGGGTGGAGAAGAAAAAAATTAATGAAGGGCTCGTGAGTTGAGATAAGGACTGAGAGGAAATCCCCCAAGGGTAAAACAGGCTCAGCTTAGAGGTACAAAGTGAACTTATTACTAACAGAGTCCGAGGAGGATAATGAGAAGTAAAATAAGCCCTTAAAACACCTTTTCTTTCCCCAACCCCTCCCTCCTTCCCACCAACAGCACAGGGAGACAGGGGTTGGGGTTTTGGTCAGTTTGTCACCGGAGGTTTTCTTCTGCTGCTCAGGGAGAGGAGTCCGTCCCCTGTGAGACCGTGGGGTCCCTCCCACGGGACACAGTTCTCCATGAATTTCTCCAGCAGGGCTCCAAACCTCGTGTGCAGCAGTTCTCTCAAAACTGCTGCAGTGTGAGTCCCTCCCACGGGCACACAGTCCTCCCAAAAGTGCTGTGGCTTGGGTCACTCTTCCCACAGGGTGCAGTCCTCCAAGGACAGGCTGGTCCCATCTGGAAGCAAGGGCCTCCTCTCTCTCCACTGGGTCTCCTACTGGATCACAGCCTCCTCCAGGCATCCACTGCTCTGGCATGGACACCTCCCCCAGGGGCTGTGGGTGGATCCCCAGGGACTGTGGGTGGATCTCTGCATTCCCTGTGGATCCCCAGGGGCTGTGGGTGGATCTCTGCATCCCCTGTGGATCCCCATGGGCTGCAGGGGCAGAGCTGTTTCACCCTGGTCTCACCATGGCCTGCAGAGGAACTGTGGCTCTGGCACCTGCAGCACCTCCTCCCCGTCCTTCTCCACTGACCTTGGTGTCTCCATGTTGTTTCCCTCACATGTTCTCACCTCCTTTTCCTCTCTGGCTGGGAAAAAAACTGTGTGTGCCCCACTTTGTTTTGATTTCTTTCTTACATATGTTATCACAGAGGTGCTACCAACCTCTCTCATTGGCCCATCTTTGTCCAGCAGCATGTCCACCTTCAGAGCCATCAGGGACTGGCTCTGCTGGACATGGTGGAAGCTTCCAGCAGCTTCTCACAGAAACCACCTCATTGCCCCCCCGCTACCAAAACACAGGCCATGCAAAACCAAAACAGTATGCTTCAAACTATTATTTGTTAAAAGAGGATGAGGAAGAGGCATATATATTTTTTGTGCACACAGATCTATCAGGAAAAATTATAAGGGAATTAAGGAACAGTGTACTCAATGTACAAAAAGAATAGGGAAAAATGTTGAAAAATTAAGTTCTATTGAAAAAAGGAAAAAAACCCCTCAATTTAAAACTATTTTGCTTGACCTCTATTTGTGTTTGAAAAAAACACACCTAGGCCAAATCACCTAAGACTAAAGCACCTTGAAGTGATCTGCCTCAACAGTAATTAAGACGTACTTACATTTTGTATTTACTCCTGCTTTCAATTTAAATAGGTCATACAACCATCAGAACAAAGAAGAAATAAAAGGAAAAGTATATGAGCACATTCTAGTTTAACAAAGATGGTTTGAAAAATTTTGTTTTCAAAGATTTCAAATACCTGTACCAGAAAACAAGTCTGACTGCAGTATAACCTAGCCTCACTCCACCAATACTGCTCTTTTCCTCATAACATTAATGCTATCTCTAATTCAATGAGAAACATATTTACAGGAGAGATTTTTATCGATCATAAAATATTCCTTAACAGCTCAGAGATAGTGGGCTTGTAGAGACTTTTGTGGACTCCACAGAGACTTTTGTAGGTTAGTTGAGAAATTGTACACAGAAGATTTCCATAAACAATAACTCTGATATAGAAGATTTTCAAATCGAAAAACCTCAGGGACCTATCCTTATGCATCTTTTTTTTTAAATTCCTTTTTCTTTCATGTTTTGTTTATTAAATTTTTAAGATAAAGGAACAAAAAAAAGGACAGACACTAGAAGTTCCAAGAAATATATATAATTATTAGATCAATAAACAATTCGGCAATTCTTAGAGGACATTCAAATAACCTTCTACAATAAAAAGCCTACACTATATGTGAAATACAAATCTTAAGAGATAGTTAGCATTCCAGGCAAATACAAGCATATTGGTAAGAGTGATTTAGCACTCTTAATTTTGTTCAAAATTACCTCCACAGATCATAGACTCAAAGAATAATAAAGAGAACAAAAGCAGCCCACCACAAAGAAACCTACCTAAAAGAAACAGCAATAAATAAAATAAAAACTGGAAAACTGAATAGATAATAAATGAATAAGTAAGTAGAATAGCGATATTCCATCAGCCCCACACTAAGTAAACAGTGACTCTGAAATCTGATCTATGTCATTTAATGCAAACAATATATAAAAAATTTACTGCCAATCGTCCTGTATTATCATCTCTATAGCATAGCATTGTGTTGAAATAAATCACATTATCTATATTTCAGGACCTTGTCACTTACTTGTTATTGCACCTCCATATTTTTGGGAAATAAGTAACATGTTGCAAAATAACTGAACTCATAACAAATTTGGCCTGATGGACCCTTCCACAGCCTCAACTATTCAATTTTATTGGGGCAGCCTGCTCAAAATTTTTGTCTGAATTAAAAGAGCACTGTTACTGTTAAGTATCAGTTAGATAAGTGTATGCATTCCTTTCTCTGCAAAATGAATTTTTACCAAGCCTGTCCCATATGGCTTTCAATTATGTATTATGACATCTTTGATCAAGGTTATTGGAAGTGTCAAATCAAACTTTAACAAGGTGTAAGGAAGGATAACCAGCAATGAGGTGATTCTAAAATCAAATTAATATCAAAAGGGATCTTTATTTCACCTCCTTGACTTCAGAAAAAGTAAACTGTGAATGTTCTCTTTTTGTCATGGATCCAATACTTGGACACCATATAGTGCAGATCAAAAAAAACTTTTGAGAAGGCAGAGTGTTCTGCAAAACATTTTGCTCACTTTCACCTGTGACAAATTGTGTATTGAAATATCTCTATGGTGTCATCAGGGAAGCTGGAATCCTAAGACAGAAATTGGTTTTGTAAATTTCTACCTATAAAACAATTTATTTACCACTGTAATCAGTTAATTATCCAATCTGGCAAGGCTATTAATTATTTTTTTTAAATTTATATTAGTTTGCCTGTATTGATTTCTAATGATATGATCTATATCATAGCCTTAATTTGATTTACTCTATCATTCCCAAAAGCCAAAATTTGAAAATTATTTCTGTGAGCTAGTTTCTACTATCCAACCGCCCCCAAGAATTTCAAGATTTCTATTTAATCAAAACTGTTAAAAATTCAGAATGACTGCCTATACTTTGTTACTTTTCTGATTTTGAGACATCCATATAAAAACTCCTAAGCAATTAAAGGAGTCCTGTGAATTTCCTTTTCTGCTCTATAAAAAATGTCTTTTATTTAAAATTGCTTACAAAATGTGAACTGTAAATATATGTAAATTATTATAAAAGAAAGTTCCTCTTCCAAAACCCTGTGTGTCCTAGACAAAACAGAGAAAAATTTTTAAATATAATGTAGAAACTGATGGGGAAAAAATATAACCCTAAAACATGCAACACGGTGCCTCTATTAAAGGAAAGCTATATTCATTTATTTAATAATAGTTCCTATGCAACTTGAGAATTTTTTTCAAGAGTGTTAAAGACATAAGACAGAATTAGAAAACACTGTCATGTCATTTTTATAATATGGCAAAGATCTAAACATTTTAGTCAAAGTGAGGGGGAAAAAATTAAGGAATTTTGCTTTGCCAAGGAATCCAACATAATTCTATTGTCAGCTCATAGCATTTAAATCAAAGAACCACCAAACCATTAAGCAATCTACAGGGCTAGAGTTGTGATATCCAGCACACGAGATGACCTTGCCAGTGAGCTGTTTAAATGAGGTTGATCATAAGGTGGGTATCTACATCTCCAAAAGCAGTCTTGGGCTTTCTTTTTAGTCAATGGGAAATTAATCGATGCAGACAATGGAATTTTTTTAATTAGTTATTTTATCTTTAAAAGGCTTTAAATTGATCAGATTTGTTAGAGACCTAAGTTATAGGCTTTTCAGACTACATAAAGGGACCTATAAAGGAAGCCAACTGGCTCGTAGAAGCACTTGCCATTAAAAGAAAACAGCTCCACATATCAAGAATTATTTTGTACTATAATTTAACTCATTAAACTGGTCATTTTTTCTAGTAACACCTTTCTGTATGTTTGGGCAAGGTGCTCGCAAAGAGACGTAACAAATTTGCAATGATTTCACGTAGCCCCACACAATTTTTATAGAGAATTTATTTCTGCTTGTGGACCCACACTGGCGTTCTCATACTGCTTATCATTACAGTATAGACTCAAGATCATTCAATTATCTAGTTCATTTCAACTCTCTCATTGATGTTGGACAGTTTGTGTAGAAGTACACAAAAATGATAGGCTCTAATTAGGCAACCCGTTTTTACCTGTCAAAAACCACTATTATAAATGCTGCTTAAAGTTTCATAATAAAGATGGCAAAAATTATTTAAATGACTCAAATAGTCAAAGGAAGGTGAGGCTTAGTTTTATGGCTATATATATGTACAGAATTACAAGCCTGTGTTTATCTTATGAGAAATAAAGGTTGGATGCTTCTCACCAGTTTGACTTACTCATTTAAATGTTGAATTTTAGGAATGTAAATTAGTTTTCATCATTAGGAGTTGTCATAAAAACTGCAGACAAAAATACATTTAAAATTTTAAAATTTTATTATGAGAGCTCTGCAAAATCTAATGAAACAGTCACAAATATAAGAACATATATAAAAAGTTTTACTTAGAGTTTAGTTACTTTATTAACAGGCCAGAAAATGTTACTATGATTTTACAGATAAATAATTTATTATTTTATTATTTGTTCTATTTCAAAAGGACATAAATGTGATGGTAAAAATCCCTCGACAGTATGTTTATAAAAACCTGTTGTTGAGCTTCAGATAAAAGATATGGCAGTAAGTTGAGAAGAGAGTTCTTATGAATGCTTTAATTGTTTGGGGCCATAGGAAATGAAATCAGATTAAAAAAAAAAAAAAAAAGACCCAATTTTACTCACTTTTGTTCTTTGATCCACTGATTAACATTTGCAACCACTAACTCACTTTCCTGATGGAGGTGACTGTTGTCAGTTCGTGCTGCTTCCAGAGACTGGCACAAAGTTTCCAGCTGTGGATGCAGAGAGATCAAAGCATATGATGGACTCCCTAGAACACACTCTATCTGGAATACTAATAATAGTCTGCACTACTTGTAAAGAATCAAGTCATTTTTCTCCACTCCTTCAAATAATCAGGGTTTCCTTGTACATGCTATTAATTGATTCAATATGCTAGAAGGAATGTCTGAACTTTTCCCACGCCTTACATTTACCCGTTTATTATAATATACACTAGTCTACCTCCAGAGGTTGTTTTAATTGAAATCAGATTTGTTTTATAAAAATGGAACCATTATAACTTACTATGTTTCACTTTAAATGTTTTATTCTTTCCACTTTTTGTTTTATTTCTGCTATGTATTTCTTTAAGATTAGCTCTTTGGTCATGGCTCATTGCATTTAGAATAGAAAGAATGTTAGAGGGATGGAGTTATTTTGTTTTATCCTATTTATATATATATATATA
>WAAE01004253.1:327-15655 GCA_013400495.1 Nicator chloris | reverse complement strand
TATATATATAAAAATAGGGAATGCTGAAAGCCTAAACTTGGGAGTTGAATGTCAGACTTTCACCTTTATATCTCCAAATGGAATCAAATACAAGCCAATGGTGTTGAAAATCTGTTAACATCTGATAGATAGTTGAGGCCTAGGTAAAATGATAAAATGGTTTGATGGTTTCTGAAAAACCTCTTTTGGGTGCAGTTTCTCAGTTTACGTCACAAAAGGCATCACAAGAATTGTGCCAGCATACTCTAAATTGGCCAAATCCTGATTTTTTTCAATAGTCCCTTTCTCACCTAGCTGCCAGAACCACTACTAGTGCTAGCTCACATAATTAATAATTATACAGAAGTGAATTTCCAGAAAAGTAAATATACATACAAAGTCTGTAATGGTAACAAAATTCTGAGTGGAGAAACCTTTTGTTCAACAAACAACTAAAGCTTAGATGAAGAAGAAGCAAGTGAGAGCAGAATATATTGGTCTTGAATGCATTGGCCATAATATATTTAGAAACCATTACTGGCCAAATAGAAGAATTTTACATACAAACAAGAAGTATACATACAAAACTGTATGTATACTTTTAAGAAATATATATATTCATGTTTTTCAAATGAGAGTATACATTTAAAATTAACATTTCTTTCAATAACATTTTACCATTGTTAAACCTAACAAAAATTAACATCAAAACTAGTGTGTTTTTGAGTGCTGTTCAACATAGTAGTTTCATATCAATAACATTTAAAACTTGAGTGTAATAAACCTTCAAATATTATGCATAAAAGCCTCTTATGGTATTAATATGCGTCATATATAATGGGAGAGACAATATATATCTAATTAAAATCAAATCAAAATAATACCCGCTTATTCTTGAGAGAGCAATCCGTTATGCATGTTAATGTTATATAATAGATTACACTAATACTGTAAAATCAATTTACTTTTTTTAAAGATCTTTAAAACATTATCATATATTATTAAGCTACACACCATTTATATCTGGTTGCTTTTGTAATTATGTAAAATTAGAAAAGAAGGTTTAGTAATTGACAAGTTATGATTTCCTGATGTACTGACAAAGCATACAAAATATGCCAAACAGATGCTGACAAACATGTTGATCTGTAAGGTTTTAGAAGGGTTACAAATATAACTGTTTTATATATTTATAGAAATATACATGTCCATATGTTTAAATAAGAGTAATTTGAAACAGAAAAGCACATACCTCTATACATGCAATATCAAAAATGTTGGAAAAAACTTTCATATTTCAAGTGTTCTGTCTTAAAAAAAAATGAGACAATAAGAACTGTTATGGATACACAATGAAACTCAATAGGAATAAAACTAAAGTTTTCATGGTTTTATCATTTTCATTTAGACTTTTCAAAGATAATAATTGTCAGTATACTCCTTTTTCTTTGCTTTTGATAAGTTGTGAGCAAATTCTAGTCCTCATAAAAATGAAATTTCAGTAAGTGCAATTTAGGTAGGTAAGCCATGTCCTTACAAATAAGAGATCAAACATCCTTCTAGCATTTTTCATCAGTTTCAATCAGTATTATGTGCCTTCCCATCCAGCCTGGCATCTCTACAGAAAAGACAAAGGAATGTGTAAACTCTTGTAGTCATTTTGGACCAAGCCATATTATGTGGGAAGAAATGGCAGTTACCAGCAATTTCTCCCTGTCTCCAATAATCTTTGCTGAATCATTGCTTGGGGTGTGTGGATACCAGTAGGCTGCTTAGAGACTGATCTCAGCAATGAGTGAATGGTTAAGGGGCAAGTCAGAGCAGTATGTTCTTTAGGTATAAATTGATCACTTCTATCATGTGAGCAGAGGAATACTGGCTACTGGGAATGGGCAGAGTTGAGCAGACAGCAAATGGGTCTCTACAAGACTATTTCTTTTCTTTTTATGGGAAACCTAGGTTAGATGGTGACTTGTACAGAAACTTTCTGTTATTTCTACAGCCCGCCCCTTCCTGAAGCTGCTGCACTCTGTGCCCAGCCATGTGCTGGTAAGTGGCATTCTTATCAGTTTGATCATGCCAAGGCCCAGGCAGGTTTCCAGGAAAAGTGAGGTCCAGTGGTTGAAAACAAAGGAACTGTTGTATACTGAGCATTGTTTCAATACACAGGCAGTTAAGGATCACATCCTAGCCCAGGAGTACACCAAGATGCTCTAACATACATGTAAAAAAAAAAAAGTGCAAAAAAATTTGAGCATAATTATAAGAGATTAGATATGCAAACATGCTGAAGTAGAAAACTGGGATTAAGCCATTACAGTCATCCCCACTTGTGTCCTAAGAAATAATTTGAACCCAGTTTCACATAAGCAGTTCCTTTGCTAACCCAGCATGCCGTGAAAAAATTAAATGATGGGAGCATAGTCCATTTATTCAACATACCTCCTAAAATTGGATTTGTGTCCTAATATCCCTCTTATGTTTTCTCTGGAAAAATTACCATAAAAAGATCATAACATGGCTACAAAAACAAGTTAAAAAGTGTTATTGGCAGAACTTTCAATCTTCTCTCACCCGTCTCTCTCAAATCATCTATTCTTTTCAGAATATTTTTTAAAGTATTATCTCATCTTTAACCATAATGATGAGGTAACACTTGTGTCTACAATATATTATGACTGAGGACTGATTACAGAAGATCATGACTTTATGAATGGAAGACATAGAAGTTTAATGGAGAAGAAATACATGGACATTTCAATGCTTCTGTGGAGAAAATCTATATATTTAGGAGAAAGAATGGCTTAGGTTTTATGACTTTGAATATAACAGGAAAGAATGAGCCCCGGCTTAAAACTTTGAATACAACTGAAGTAACCAACTTACACATTGTAAATTCAAGAAATAAATTTCTCATTCTAGACTGCCATGACATCAGTCAATTGTCAATCTTCCAAGTAAGCAAATGTAAGTCTCAGGCTGTATGTCTAGTTAAGCAAAGGTTATCACTTTGTTTACATGTAAGATTTTGATTCTGGACAAGGAAAAACACAAACAAAACTAACAGTTTTTCTGTGCAAGAATATTCATATCATTAAAATGACACATTGAGTGATTTGTCAGTAATCCTCATACAATATTTTCTCTCATTTCGAGAAAGAGTAGCTTCTTTGCTGTTATGCTTTAAATCTGAGAAGGAGGCTGCATTAATGGAAAAAATCTTATGCAACGAGGAGAATATGAATACAAGGAATTGGAGAAATATGTTTATATTTTGATTTACAATTATTTTTAACCCATACTTTTGCATTTTTTCCATACTGAAAAGCAATGTTTCATGTTTTCAGATACAGCTTTCTTTTACTTTGTCTAGACACATTACTTTTGAAGTAAATTGAACCAAGTTATGTGATCACTAGATATAGTAAGAAAAGTCTTGAGTCTGGGCCTATACTAGCTTACATGCACTATTCAAAATAGAATTTAACTTATAGGATGCTGGTCTAAGTTTATTGTTGTTCCAGTTTTGTGTTTTAAATTTTAACAGCTCTGGAGCATTCTAGTCATTTCTGTGTTTTCTCCTATTGTTGAGAGGCTTATATGAATCATTATTATTCAAGTATACACAGAACAGGAGATGACATCAGCAATCATTTTACTAGAAAACATATCCTTCAAAGCCCCTAAAGTTTGTAAAGAAATCTTCCCATGTCACTTCACCATAGTTGTGGAGCATTTTGTCATCTAAGGTAGGAAGCTTGTGGAATTTCCATGACAGCATATTAGACAATATGTTAGGCAAATAGACAGAAAGATAGGAAGAGCAGTCTTGAAAATATCCTTAGATATATAGCCATTAGTATCTCTCACCTAAACTCCTGGTTAGCAGTATACTAAATAGACTGATAACTTCACATTTAACCAGAATTTTTCCTTAGATAATCAGTGAAAGCACAGGAGATTTTGGGAGGCTTTAAAAGTGTGGAATTATGGAAGGAGATAGGTGTTAATGAAGAATGGACACCAATTCCCTCTTTTGCCATCTTGTTTATATTTGTCATGGTAGAAGTATGTGCAAGTTAAACAAGGTTTATGTATTATTTTTTCCCTTCACAGCTTGTTTTCAAAAAGACAAGATTTCTGAAAGATAATCTATAATTTTGTGGGTATCCATTTTTATCTGCTATTAAATCTTTCCATATTCCTACTGTTTCAAATTCAAGTATTCTTTTGGTTTGTCAAGTTAAGAATCCAAAATTACAAGGCAATTAAAAAAAGATCTGAAAGGACTTTTTAGAAACACTCATAATTACAGATGTTGCTTACAGGATGAACAAATTTATACTCAATTCAAGAAATAGTTTATAGGAAATGAAAAAAAAAACCAACAAAAAACTTACTTGAAATTTGGAAAATAGCATAATTTAATAAGGAAATTCGACTAATTTAATTATTTTAAATCAGAAGTAGTGTATTACTCATATTGCATAATGTAATTGTGGAATTAGTAATTCATTACTTACTGCAGTGATATTAAAAAAAAAATCCATCTTAAGTTAAATTTATCATTATAAAGACAGGGTAATAGAGTGGACAGGAATGAAGTTTTTCTTTAGTTCCTTTCTCCTGGATGTTGTATTTTCAACAGAGGCAGATGTGACAACTATATGGTGGGACACGTGTCTGACCTGATCACACAACTTCCTGATTCTGCCTGCTTCTTCAGTCTCATGTCACAGATGGGAAGACACAGAGAAAGCAACTTCTTGTCAGCCTGAATTTTTGCAGATGTTTGTCACTGTTAAGTATGGGCCAGCATCAGAAGCACTGGAATCTTTAACATGATAGCTAGAATACAGCCTCTGCTGGATCACCAGGTGAGACAGGCTCTTACACGTCACATTCTGCAGGAGCCTGTGTCCCAAGATACCTGGATTCATCCTATTTTGTTCTAACTGCTTATCTGATTAAATTTTAATTTAATTATTTTTCCTCTTTTTTATGTCATTAGACCAACAGGGCCATGCAACATTTCATTTAAATTTGGTGAAGTTTATGTCTGGAGATTCTGTAATCTGCCTCCTTGTTCACTGGAGACCAGCAGAAACACGACTTTGTGATCCTTCATCTGCCCTCCTATTGAGATTTGTTTCTCTTTATTGACTGGATGGATAAGCACAGGTACCTAAGTTCCTATAGGAGAACCATTTAATGATGGCTGAATCAGTTTATTAAAAGCATATTTGTTAAACTCAAAGTGTTTAAGATGGTAAATACAAAAATAAGGTAGCATGACTCCTGACTTGCTATCTAGCTTCAGATTTACCATCAATGCCAGTTCACAGCATGGTCAGCTGCCTCTGCAATAGAATAAATCAAGCAACTCATGATTTCTCTTAGTTATTGCAAGGGAAATTAGCATTTAATTACATACCTTAAAATCACAACAAACTTTTCTTCCATCTCTTCAGTAGAATAGGAAAAACAAGCAGTTTGTGGCACAGCTGATACAACTGAAAATTGCAACACTCTTCTCACTTTTCTCTTGTGTTTTGAAGGCATTAAGCACAATCCATTTACTGCCCACTCTTATTTGATCTGGGGATGAAGGTAGTAAATGTTATCCAATGCCCTATTAGTATATCAGCAACCAGTCTCATTCCTTTTTTCTTTTTTGACATAGGGTAAAGTGACAGACAGTATATTGAAGTATATTTTTGAAACCAGAAAGTAATCAAGAGGATTCAGTGGCTTGTATTTTAAGCACTTTATGACAATGCAATGTAATACATTTTAGAGCTTTCAGATTTTGAAACCAAATATTAAATATGCATCCATTAAAAAAAATCTTATTTTTTATTAATAGCTTAAAATAAAAGTTCTCTACTGTGGAGACACAGAAACATCCAAATATTTTCAACTTAAATCCTGGAAATACCTGTCCAAATTTAGCAAGTTTTCTTGAAGGAGGAAGCTTATGGGCAAAAAAGGAGGGGGAAATGAGGATGAGGTGTTTTACTTTGAACTCCCAGTTCAGCTAATTTCAGGGGTTTTTAAAAAGAAGAAAGAAATTATGTTTCCTTCAGAAATATAAAGAGGATGCAAATAATGTGAAGAAAGACGGAATACTTTTTTTTATGGGGAAAGGCTGCCACAATGGGCTCTGAGAAGTTTGGGAAAGGGACTATTATGTTGCTTGTGCAAACCCATATTTTATGATTTCCCCTTAAACAGTGGAGGTTTTTCTTTGCTGCTATGCTTTGGGGAATAAAGATGAAAAGCTAGTAACAATTTGGCTTCATGTCCTTAATAAAATCCAGGTTTTCCTTTGAGTTCACTAAAAGAAGCACAATTTCTAATTCATGTTTTAACAAATCCATAATGCATCAGTAGATTCACCTTCTTGCCTAAGAGAATACCACAGAAAAATCATGCTGTGGGTGCAAAAAAGAAGTGCCCATCACTTTGAATAAGTAGCTGAATAGTAAAACTAGTTCCTAAAAACTTCTGGTTCCTGTTTCCTGAACTATCTGCATGTTTATATTACTCATTCATTGGGAAGAAGAAAAAAAACAGCAAAAATTGTTTTGGGACTAGGGATTAGACTTGAAGTCTTCCTGCTTCCTTTCAGTTTGATTCCTTTTTAGTCTTAGAAGTCTTGTATTTTTGGCAGCACAGTGAGCTGACTTCAGGAGAAGAGATGGCAGGTTTGCCCATCCCAGCTCCACAAGGTGTTGTGTTGGGCATAGCACGGCAGGTCTGACATGGAAAAGATCTGGCACTCTTCCACCTCTCCCACTACCCTTAGGTACCACTAGAACAAGAGTCCATGCACTTTAATACTGTGATTTATATTGGACTTGAGGCTTCTGTGTATATCAGGCTAGCTGAGTTCACTTCAGCACTAGTTTGTCATGATTGGGTCTGATGAAAGTGCAAACTAACGTGGTAGCAGGACACTCCTATTTGTAGGAAACTTGTACTCCAATGACAGGCAAGTTGTGTGTTGGGGGCTAGATTTTTTTTATTTTTTTTTTTAATGTAGAATTCTTTCCCATAAGTTGCTAGGAAACTAACTACTGGGTACTTACAACTACTTGGCCAAAAGAAAGGAAGTGGCCAAAAGTTGGGAGGGGGCAGATAGCACAGGTTTTGGGGGCAGGGAACCAACGGGCTGGGTGTCAGGCAGTGTGTCTCTGGCCCTCGGCAGGGACAGAGAATGGCGAGTCTGCTTTTGCTTGTTATGAGAGGAGTTCAGAGTCACCTCTGATTCCAGCCTAGGGAAGCCAGGTATCATCTGCCCCTGTGCCCGGGACCTGGCAGCTCGTCTTGTCCTCCTGCCGGCCCTGCCCACCGCCACTGCCCCGCTCCGTCGGCGCTGACTCTTTCCTTCTGCTGCGGTGTGGTCCTGCACCTCCCTGCTCTGCAGGGACATCTCAGCATTCCAGATAACACCGCGGGATTTCTGATTGCGTCTCGTCCACTGGCCGGGATTTCCCACTGTTCCAACTCTGCTCTCCAGAAAAACACCGAGATCAGACTTCCCTGGGCTCTGTGAGGCAGAACCCTAGAGGTTCCTGGTTCTGTTTTATTGTTAATGCAGTAGTAGTTGGTTTTGTTTTGTTATATATAAATATAAATAAATATATATATCTATATATATATATCTCAATAAAGAACTGCTATTCCTACCCTCAATATCTTTGCCTGAGAGCTTTTACTTTTCAAAATTGCGATAATCTGAAGGGAAGGGGGTTTGATTGGTTTGATTTGTCCCTTCCAAGGGAGGTCCTGCTCTCCCCAGCAGACACCTGTCTTTCAAACCAAGACACTGTGTTATTTGCTTAAGTGGCATCTCAAAATACAGGCTGCATTCAACTCTTAGTTTTAAGCACTGTATTTCTCAATGAAAACATTTTACATACTTTTGATTTCATTTTATCTAAAACAAATGTAACATATTTAGGGACTAAGCATAATTGAACCAAAGTCCATGCAGTGTAGTAAAGGTTGAAAAGGCTTTAAATTCACGTAGGAAATAAGTGCCCAAAGGCTGTTTTCTGCAACGTGTTTTTTACTGACAGCTTTGAGACAAGAGTGGAATGAAGAATGTATATAGTCTTTAACAAATAACTGACAACACAACAAGGAAATATTATTGGTTCAATAAAAGCATGGTAGTTGAATATAGCAGCAGACAATTAAACTGCTTCTGAAGTAGAAAACTGATATATTTAAATTCTGATGTTTCTTCTGAAATAATTTCCTCTTTGTTTATTTATAGGATGAGTGGACTTCAAAGATTTCATAAATTGTGAGAATGGTAAAGGTTTTACATTTACTTCCCAACATTTAAATAGGAGCAACAAGCTTAGGAGAAACTACTTTATATTTTAATTTTCCAAATCTGTGTCACCTTCACTGAAGATCGGGATTATTGTGTGTTAATCCATGAAAGAAAAATTATGCCATTCAGTTTATTGGTTGCTGTTCTCAAATATATACATGTGGCAATGTGCAAATCGTTAAACACAAGAAAAAATATGTTTAAACTGCCAAAATAGTTCATATGGACAAATGTCATCTGAGTAAAAGAAAAACAATAAATAATGGGATATTTTACTAAATACGTATGCAAAATTTTGTCTCCTGTGTGATTCTATTGCAGTGGATTTATTGAAGTAGATGCCAAAAAATACATAGGCAATGTAGATTCTGTTTGCGAGGCTACCAAATTTCCAGAGTAGCTCAGATTAAACTAAACACTATCTACCATTGCTGCCTTAGCATGTCCTCTCAGCCAGTATTGATACTGATGTAGGCTGTCACCGCACCCTTAGAGGTTTAGGTCAATATAATGGACACTCGTGTTGAAATATATATAGTATGGTGGGACCCATTTCAACTGCATGTATCCCTGCAGGAGGCTCTCCAAGGAAAGCTGAAAGGCTTTTCACCTAAAAGAGATCATTAGTAGTAGCAGTATTCCAAATGGAGGAATCACAATGTCTTTGCTAAAAGAGAAGGGAATCAAGCCAGAAATGCTTAGCAAAAATGGCAAATCTTTATAATAAGCTTTTTTTGCAATCAGGATCACAAAATGTTTTGGGTTAGAAGGGATGTTGGAGATCATCTGCTTTCAACCCCCTGCTATGGGCAAGAACATTTTCCACTAGACCAGGTTGCTCAGAGTTTCATCTGATGTGGCCATAAACACCTCCAAGCATGGGGCATCCACACCTTTTCTGGGCAGCCTGTTCCTGTGCCTCACCAATCTCACAGTGAAAAGATAATTTCCTAATATCTAACCTACTCTCTCTTAGTTTGGATCCATTCATTTCCCCTTGTTCTGTCACTACAGGCTCTTGTAGGCTCCCTTCAGGTTCTGTAAGGCTACAATTAGGTCACCAAACTTTTCTATACTCTGTTTGGAGATTAGTTTATGCTACACTTACGGATGAAAATAAAATTCTCCTTATTCACATTATTCTACTTATTTGTGACTCCTTGAATACTCAATATGTGTATTTGCTTCATGCATGAAACATTTAGTGGTCTCACAAACACATTTATTTCTATCTTCCTACTTTTTTTTATCCTGTATCACCTGTGGTTTAAAGATGCAGTTTACTTCTATGTTAAAACACATAAAAGCTGCTGAAAAAACTCTACCATTGAACAACTCACACAGATAAGATTCTAAAACATAAATGCCATGAATCATAAAATATTTAAAGGCATAAAAGTATTCCATTTTAACAATTTAAATAAACCCATAAACATACAATACTGAATCTCAGTGGATTCAAACTGCTACTTGCTTAGTATCAATAACTGTAAAAGTGACACATGACATCTGCTGCTTCTTGATTTTCTTTCCCATGATATCTACTCCAGTTTCTAACACAGGCGAAAGAAAGGTGGAAAATCTTTTAAAGCACATTTTTTTTCTGTCTTTTTATTTCTGTGTAGGTGAGACTATGAATTTAAAATTCAAAGAGAAACAATAGGCAGTAGATAGTTACCCGTCAACTTTACTAAGATACTTTGCTAACCTCAGTATATTTGCAGTTAAGTAGTACTGCATTAACAGATTAAGTTATTTAACCCTTTTTAATGTTTCTTCTTTTCTTGAAGGTTACTAATGCAATATTTGTTATTACAAACCTATTTAGAGATTTTTAATATATTTGAAGCTATATTTCCAGACCTTCTTTTTGGAAAAAGTATGTAAAAAGAGGACTCTATAAAACCTATAGAAAAAAACCTTGCTACAATTTTTCATTATTTAATTATTAAAGTAGAAGTTTCATTAACTATTACACAACAGTCATAAAAGGCCATTATGGTTATCAGATGAATGGTCATAGCAGGCCTGGATAGCAAGTAGTGATGAATAAATGTACTAGAATAACATTTATAATGGAAATTCCTGAATTGCCTCATCTCCTTCCAAAGAACCCTGCAATTATCCACCTATATGCATCTATTCATGTATATAGAAAGAGAGATCATTCATTTGATGTGCTTCCAGATATTTGCTGGATATAGCAATATCTTCAGCATCTTCTGAACTATATTTTGTTTGGAAAACCAATATGGCTCTGGTATCTTTTGTCAGCAGCTTCCTGTAAATCACAAAATCACAGAAGGGATCAGCTTGGAGGGGACCACAGGGTCCATCTGATTCAACCTCTCTGCTCAATCAGGGTCTTCCTAGAACACATAACACAGGACTTTGTCTAAATCCAGACAGTTCTTTAATATCTCCAGCGAGAGAGACACTCCACAACTTCTCTGGGCAACCTGTTCCAGTGTGAGGTCACTTGCTCAGTAAAGAACTTCTTCCTGATACTCAGGTGGAATTTAGTTGACTGAATTCCCACTATAACCTGAGCAATGACTAATTGAAAGTAAAAAAAGCAGGCAAGAAACTAATATGAATATGAAGAAAATTTTTTTTCCAGTGTTAAGAAATGGTTATCTATATGATACTAGGAGGAAAATCTGTCCTAAAACTGACCTTTGTTGATGCCTAAAAAGCCCAATATAGCAGAAGGGTAGAATATTTTTACCATATTTTTAAGCAGAAAAAGGACTTTCTTCTGCAGAGAAGATTAAAGAAGAAAACAGAGGTGTATGTGGACAGGTGAGCATGAGGCAGTTACTCTTTCAGTAGGGAAATATCTCTCTATAATTGACTTTAAGGACTGCATTGACCAGTTGACTAGCAGAAACTCCAGCTGAAGAAGGAAAGCAACTCCAGCAAGGAAGGAAAATTTGACTCCATTCTGTCTTTCTGGTAGTCATGCAGCAGAATAAAATGGCTACTAAGATATTGCTATATACAAGATATTTGGAAACCTATTGTAGTATACTTTATAGCAGTTCTCTATAAAACTTGATTTTTATACTGTCAAAAATCTGTATTGGGAAACCAGCAGCATATAAATGTTTTACAGTGCTTTATTTTGTTCACCAAATATATTCATCAAAGTGACTTTGACCTGGAAGAATGCAAGCAGGAGCAACAGATTAGAAAAAGTCATCCTACGCATAAGGGACACAGAAAATATCAGATTACTTTGTATGAAAAGAAAAATTTCTTTCAAATCAGAGATAGTTTTCAATAACTCTCTAGCTTTTCTTTTTAGGAGATGCAACTAAGTGTCATTTATATGGCAGTCCCATTATTGTAGGTGCAGTATGAAAGAAATAACAAGGAAGTACTGTAAATATAGTAGTAATGTGGTAATGTAACTTGATTTACCTGCAGGAGTTGCTGAAATATTGTCCATAGTAACCAATCCAATGAAGGAAAAAATAATTTTTCTCACTAGATTCAATGGATACCTAAATAAATCAAATCCCCTCTCAAAACACTATTAATTTTTTTTAGAATGTGTATTCTGCAGAAAAAGAATTTTGATTTAATGTGATTGGAAAACACATAGCACCTTGTGGGTGCTTTTATAATAAATATGAAGAGATAGAATCTAGCTGAGTTCTTACATGAACATTCCACTTATAAAGTTCTCCTAATTCAGAAAGGCAAAGAAAAACAAAGAAAAGGAAACAGTGGTAGTACAAGAAAATGCGAATCATGTGCCAGTGTTCTTAAATGCATTATACAACTACCACTTAAGAAATAATTTGAAGTAACAGTCCAGAGTGTGATTCTGTGCGTGATTCCTTTTTAGCATATCGTAACTTTTCAGCAAAACAGAAACTTTCATATATTGAGTAGAGAGAGTTGATAAGGGGTAATGTGGTATTCTTTGTACCCCTTGAATACTTCTCAATATCAGACAAAGCCTTTTATTTGGTTCTTCACTTTAATACATGGATCAACACTGTATTTCATTTTTTGGGCAGTGTAAGTTTCCTACAGAAGTATTAAGAGCTCCTGTTAAAGAAAAAAACAAACCTAAGGAAACCAAAAAAGCCCACTAGTCTCCACTGACTGTTTTTAAAACAACTGACTTTCTTTCCTACAGGAGTTCAACCTTCGCTAGGTAATTTTCCATGCACATATGGGACTGTTTTCTCTCCCCTGATTTTTATGTTGCCAGAGCAGACTGGTGCCTTTTCCCCAGAAACAAGTAGCATTCATTAGTTGACCATTGGAGTATTCCTGCTTCTACTCTTAATAAATTTGAATACATCTTTGTTCATCTGCGATTACTGATAGCAGCTTCACAATCAATAATGACTCTTGCTCAGTCCAGGAAGGAAAATGCAGTGGTGACAAAAGACTATTTTGAGGGCAATTTTGAAAGGCAATGCAAAACACTCTCTGTGTTTTGTTTTTGGATGCATTTTCAAAGAAATAAAAAATCACTGTAATTACTTATCATACTGTGCAAAACAGAAAGAAAATTAATAATTTGGAATTATGTAATTTTCTAAATATTAGGGAATTTTAAGGGAATGCCACACAACAGTTTTTATTGTTTCATTTGCTTGCTTGTTCTGTCATTCTCAAAATTAGAGAAATTTGCATATGCACATTTCTATGAAACAACTCTTCATTTAAAATATATCCATGCATCAATGGACCAACTGTGTACTCCTGTACTGCTGAATGATCATGAATATTTTTTTTTCCAGAGTAATTGATTAAATAAAAGCAGGTGAGTACATTTTGTATGTCTGTCTACTCCCTAAAAGCAGGTCTGCATGAACAAAGTCTAGAAGTGAAAGATAAAGTAAGACTATATGAGTAAGAAGATTGGTATTATCAAGATCACTGAGAAGAAAGGTGATCCCTGGATAGTTTCAGAATGGGGGATTTTTAAATGTTTTTTGAAAGGAAGCCACTTCAATTTTTTTTTCCAATATTCATCTAGATAATGTTCTTTTGATTTAAAAGAAAATAGAATCTTTAATTCCTTTTTTCCTGGTCTTTTCACGTATGTATTTAAATTCCCAATTTCTAAAAGACAGACATAAATTTAAAATGCAGATTTTATAATAAATTTATACAGACTAAAATATACAATAATTTCTCAGTGTAAAATCAGGAAGTGAGATATCTGTTGTCCTCTTTACATTTATTTTGTACATGGACAGTCTGTGGTTCTCAGTGCTGGTAAAAGAACCAGTATCTTACTACTTACTAACTCTTAAATCAAGATGGAGAGAAAACCTCCAAATATTCTAATGATCTTCTCAGATGGGCAGTATCAGCCATGTACTGTAATCACAAGATATATTTGGTACACCTGTATTTGTAAATTTGCAAATAACTCCTCCTTCTCTATCTCATCTCACCCTTACCACTTCTTTGGTATCTTCTGTTTGACCCCTAACTATCCTCTAACAAGAAAGCTGGCAAAAAGACCGCAGATTTCATGCAACCAGAGATGCAAAAGTGAATAGTATAAGTATCCATGTATAAATGTTACTGAAATTTTTCTAAAGTTACAAACCTGCTACCCAAGTCTATCTGCCAGTTTTGAATATTGGAGCAAAGTAAATATTGTTCTATGTTCATAGATTTTACATCAATAATCCCGGGTTTCAAAGAACCCCAGACATCAAGAACTCTGAGAGGTCTCCTAGCTCTTTTGCTACTCTAATGAAAATTACTCTAGGTCACTGATTTAAAGGTTTATCTCAAGAAGATGTTATTGATAGGGCATAGTTCATTATCAATTCATTATTCTCATGTGCTAAAAGCCATCATATTCATTATTACACAAAGAAATAGTTAACACTTTTGCTTTCCTCTTTCATAACACCACCTTTATTAGTGGTGTTACCATCTTAATCTGTTAAAATAGTGGAGTGCTTCAAAAATGTTTTAAGAATAATCCTGAGAGTTTCTGGCCATTGATTCTTTACAGCTACTGCCAAAGTAGTTGAAAAAGTAACTAGAGTTAGAAATACATTGTTGAGTATGATATGTTAACAACACAAAAGAAAATTGTTTTTAATCAACTGATTAGTCTTTCTCAAAACCAGACATCTGTTAAATAACAGAGAAACTTGACATGAGTTCCTCAGCCTTCCGAAATAGATCTGATAAGCTCCCAAGCAAAAGTTATCAAGAAAACTAATGGTTACAGGTGAGGGGATGGGTTTATAGATTCTGATTCTATACAAGAATTGGGAAATAAAAGCTGCAAAATATATTGAACTTTCAACAGGGAAGAAATATTTAGTAGGATGTTCAAGAATTTACAGCAGAAATGTTATTTAATATATGTATTAATACATAGAAAAAAAGGCTATGTGAGATGATGCAGGCATGTGACACAAGATCTGGCAAGATTCCAAAAAAATCTAGGCAGGGGAATGGTGAAAAAGGATTGATAAAAGTCATTGTAGGCAAATGTTTTTGACTTGTTTTTCATTCTGAAGTTCTAAATAAATTATAACCTTTCAAATAAAGTAATTTATTTTATTCTGCACAATGAATACATTTATCTATTTTTAGCAGGAACTTGCATTCAAGGCATCATATGAATGATCAGCTCTTCAATGGGTGTTAATTAGTAAATTTCAGCTAAGTTCAGCAGACTCACAGTGATTTAAACCACTTTAGAACTTATTTCAAAGTGGTATTTTTAAAAAATATATAAATGAATGACCATTGGTAAAATCAATGGTATATATCTTATTTAGAATTAACTTTGCTTATGTCATCTTTAAAGTACACATTTGACAAGTTAAAATGAGGACTAAATAAGATTAGCAGGATGATCAAAAATGTGAAAAAATTATGAAATTAAATGTAAACCAAAATATTCTTAAAATTAAAAAAAATATTAAAATGAAAGGCAATATGAAATAAATGTTTACAGACTGTTTGCCCTAGTAAATTTCCTTAGAATTATTTACTAGA